>JAUUDY010229988.1:0-12524 GCA_032361765.1 Panulirus inflatus
GCAATGTAGCACTGACCTATGCATGGTGTGTGTGTGTGTGTGTGTGTTTGTTTGTGTCTGACCCCCTTCGACAAATTGTTTTGACCTTAAAGAAACAATTTTTTTCCGTAGGTGTTTTGTATAGATACGGATGGACGGCAAGTCACAGCCCCAGATGTTTCTGGGTTAATTTGCTTACTCTTTCTCCTTCTTAACTGGGTGTGTTGTGGGGTTATACTCGTTCCACAACCCACGTCCAGTGTGCTGGCGTTCCCTTCTTCCTCCCCCCCATCCCACATGCCACGCACCATTCCCTCCTGCAGTGTGGAGGTCACAGGATATTAGACACCGTGGCCTCATGGTTCTCTCTCCTGGAAAGGGAGCTCCGCAGCTGTGGCCTGCGACGTGTGACTTCCCCCTCAAGAGATCTCGAAGCCCAGACCTCTCACGAACTCCCTCATTATTCACGCGACAGACTTTTCCCCTCATATCAGTCTTTTGTCTGTGGTAGATATTCTGTAAGTCTGTTGACTGCTGGGAATCCCCCTAGTGCCTCCCTTGTGATCCTCCCGTTCTTTCGTGAACCCCTATGTATCTTGATGTTATCGAAGGTTTCAATCCCTTTCTCTTGTTCCACCAGACATTTATAGAGGATTTGTGACTTATGTTTTGTTGAGGATTTCCTCACGTTGTTTTCCCTTATTCTGACGAAGATGTGATGGCAATACAGGGATCCTTATACAGGCCAGTGGCTCCCTGATCTTCCTTGAAGTCTTGCTCATCCCAGATAGTCCTGGGTCGTGCATCCTGCACCCTGCCCTCCTACCTCAGTCATCCTCCAGCAGTGCGGGTGTAGTGCAGAGTGACGCCCTCGCATGCTGCGCCTCGTCAGCAGAGTGGAGCCCCAATGGAAGGCCAGGGTTTTCCGTGATTGTCCCCTGGCTGTCCGGGTGTATGTCCTCCCTTGCCTTGGTCGCAGGGCCTGGCTCAGCCCGCGGGGTGAGGCAGCTGATAAAGTGGATGATAGATGGTACGACTCAGGACGGTGCAAGCATAGATGGTACGAGGATTAGATCTGTAGCTCTGATAACCTGACAGCGCCGGTGGTTTGTGCACGAGCTTGTCTATTTGACCTGCCAACAACAACAGCCCGTGACATAATTGCAGGTTTGGTGTACAAGATATGAGAGAGGGTGTGGCGAGTTGTGTGTGTGTGTGTGTGTGTGTGTGTGTGTGTGTGTGGGCTTGCGGTCAGCAGCGACTGTCGGCTCTATAAGGAAGGTGGCGATCCCTCGCGTTGCCCAACCTGGGCTTGAGGGTCAGGCCACACCCCCAGGGGGGAGCTCTCTCTCTCTCTCTCTCTCTCTCTCTCTCTCTCTCTCTCTCTCTCTCTCTCTGTGCTGCGGTGAGCACGACGCGCTAGCCCTGCCGCGTGTGTGAGGTAAAAGCACTGGTAGGTAGTGGTAGCTATCCTCCCTCCCGCGCTGCGCGACACCCACCCGCCCACTCACCAACTAACCTCCATGGTCTTGTTCCCTCCCTCCCGTGCAGGATGGCATGCAACTGTCCGTGCCCGTCGTGCCTCTGGACGTCCCCCGCCGACACTCCTTCCTCCACCTCCACCATCATCATCACCAACACCACCATCACCACCACCACGATGACGACGAGGACGACTTCTCCACCACCACCACCACGACCACCACCACGGGCGGCGCCGGGGGCGGCGGCGGCGGTGGTGGTCTGGGCTTCATCAGCAGCGGCAGCAGCTCCTCAGGGAAGCGACCCCAGGCCATCCCCGCGTCCGAGAGCTTCGTGGCGGGGCCGGGCGACCTCTTCCGCGGCTGCTACGGCGCCCTTGACCCCCACAAGAAGGGCGGGCAGCCGGCACTGGCCCTCCAGCGGTGTCTCCCACCCACCTACTGGCGAGCCAAGAATATGGCACGCCTCATCAAGGTAAGGAACCATCGTCTCTCTCGCACTTAACACATATTTTTTCCCCTCCCCTTCTTGTGTTCCTCTCACTCACACACACACATACACACACCTCATCCCTGTTGCTGAGATATTGATATCTTCCGTGATCGAGCGTGGACTACGATACCCAGTTCGATTGTAAGAGGTAGCGAGGATTAATTGTTGCAGACGACGGCTTCGTTTGTTTGGAGGTTGCGTTCACGGCTTGCCCTCGGGGGGTGGTGGGGGGTCCGAGGGTGAGGCAACGGGTTGGAGAGGGAGGGTTGGCGGCCACTGTGGTGTGGCGGTGAGGTGGGCCACTGTGGCTGTAGATTAGGGGAAGGAGAGGGAGACGGGTGGGCCAACACTGGGACAGAGCAACAGGTGGCCCACCACGAGAGGAGAGCAACAGGTGGCCCACCACGAAAGGAGAGCAACAGGTGGGCCACAAGAACAGAACAATACATGGATCACCTCAGGACACAGCAACAGGTGGCCCATCAACAGGACACAGCAACAGGCGGCCCACCAGAAGAACAGAGCAACAGGCGGCCCACCACGAGAGGACGGCAACAGGTGGCCCACCACTAGAACATAGTAACAAGTGGGCCACTAAAGAGGGGACGATCGTTTTCACATGATGTATGACCGAGTTTTTACGGGGACAGAACCAGCTTCCGAAAGTCGCAAGGAAGTGTAGACACCTTGGTAGGGTAACTTTGGAACACGTATAACTCACGTGAACTGAAATGGTCAGGACTATCGGGCGTAGTGATGACCGTATAGCTGAGAGGGAGGTGTTAGGAGAAATTATAGAGTGTGAATGGTGGAGAAAAGGCTGTAGTGCTGGAGGTAGAAGGAGGACTTTAGTGAAGGAGAGGTAAGGTTAGTGTTGGTGATGGCATGAGGAAGATGGGTTACGTATTGAGGGAGAAGGGTTTTAATGGCAGGAGGAAGGGAGATAAGGAAAATGGGGATTCACTGTAGCTAAATGCCACCGTCATCGTATGTCATACCTGATGTAAACTGCTCTGGCTGAAGTGTGCCAGATATATTGATGGGTGGTGTGGCGAGAGATGTGTACCACGGGTCGATCTGTAGATCTTAAACTAGATGGGCGACAGACAGTCGCCTTGCGACGCTCCGTCTATCACCAGGTTGGCTACCCCATTAAGGTTCATGTTGGTAAGTGTGGCTTCTCGTCGCTTTTCTTTTTTCAGTATCTGGATAGCATTGTGGTGAAGGGAAGAGATTGATGAATATAGAGTAGAATTGGGATGATCCAGTTGTTGTGCCAACAATCACATTCTACCATTCTCTGCCTACTGTTGTCACAGATGTAGACATTTGTGTTTGTATTTGTCTGAAGGTATAGGACCAGCTGTGGTGCTGAGTGTCTGCTGTGGCGCGGATGGTCCTTGAATGATTCTGACATGTTCGTGTCAGTCTGAGTGAGGGAGGGAAGGAGGGAGGCGAACCGCTACACTGAACAAACTAAATGTAAGACTAAGCAAACGTAGACATACTGTGATTCGTTATCGGAAGTATAGCTCATTTCTTGGCGGGAATTATTGTTGCCTTGGATTATTATCTGTCACGCCTCATCCTTCGATTATGATTGGAAAATCAGTCTTAGGTCTTCCATTCTTAATCTATTTGTGACTTGGAGGATTTTTGCGCTAAATCCTTCTGATTGGCCCATCTCTATCTGGTAATTGGTTCTGATCGTTAGGAGGAATCAGAACTGATTAAGTGATTAATTAGTTCCTCGTCAGACCGATAAGACGATTGAGGATTATTATTTTGGTGTCTTGATGAAGTTTATCTCGTTATGTTTGTGAAGATTGCCTGCAATAAGGTTTTGATCTGGTTAATCCTTGTCCTTCAGTTGGACGTGGATCTGTCCGCCGCAGGACGGGGAGTCTTCCCTGAAGATCTCATGCGTTCGTCCCCTCACCCGACGTCTCTGATGGTCTTGTAGCGCGATGTAGTAGCCCGGGAGGAGCCTCCCTCTGTAGTGCCAGCTCGAAGTTAGGTTGGTAGTCGGTAGATGACATACAGCAAGTGTAGGGACTGAATTAGGTACGAGTCCCCAATTGGGTTGACGGTGTGGCCTTCGGGTATGATGACCAGATCCTTACGGGGCAGGTCAAAGGCCAAGTCAGTATACTCGTGGGTATAACATACCGTCATACTCATGAGAGGTAACATATACAAAGTAGTATATTGAAAACCTGTGAGGCTAGAGGAGTGTGTGGGTGTTGTTTGTGCTTCCAAACGGGTGCGTGTGTGTGTGTGTGTCAGTACAGTACGGGTCTAAGGAGCTGTACGCCGGAGACGTTTGATCTGACCCAGTGTAGGTGGCGGTCATGAACTGCTGTAACTCGAGAGGGAGAAATCGTGGGAACATTTCCTGTATGGTTATCAATACTTCCCTCGCCTGACGAAGGTACTGCCAAACCAGCCAACGTCCCCACTGTACCTAAAGTGAAGGGACGAGTTGACGGCCACGCTCGCTGCCCTGGTGACGAAGAACCTGCTGGAGGAGTGGCCGCATCCCCTACCGGAGCCTCTACCACGAAATCCCCTTCACAACCTCCCGACTGGACTTGGCCCAGTGCTATCCTGTCCCCGCGCACCTCGGTGACCTGGGAGACTCGCCAGGTGCCACCTTCCACCGTCTTGCAGATGCGGGTGTTTGCCTCCCGACGATTTGCCCGTGGCATTATAAGGCTTCCTTCTGTACGTCCTCACGACCTGGAATGGTGACAAAGACGTGATGGGCAGATCAAGTGTAAACAGCCCCACGCCCGAAGTCCACGATCTCGCCCCTTGATTCGTTGACAGGAGAAGATCCTTTATAAACTTCTGCAGTAGTGTGGATGCTCTTGAGACGGTTTGTTTACTCCTCCAGTTGGTTGGTATTCGAGACGGTAGAAGCTGCCAGCAATGCCCGCAAGTCACGAGAGAGAGAGAGGAAGTGGTTGAAATGTATCAAGCGGATGAGGAAAATCTACATAACCTGACCTCCATGTCCATGTCCATGTTTCCAATACGTTTGGAATGCAGACAGTACACAGATGTGTTGGCAGGTGTCTCCCGTCTGGAAGGACCCCAGCTGGAACCGTGTTGTGGAAGCGTTGGAAGAAATTTTGATTCATCTTCTAGATTAACTTGGTGTATGTTACCGCTTGCTGAACGTGACATGAAATCCTATTACGGTATTGCCACTGAGGGAATCATAGGTTCCAGGAGTATTTTGCACCTCACATGATTCCAGTCTGGTGCACCAGATGAAAAAGAGGCGATCACTTGTTGTATTCGCCATCTGTACTGAATAACGTAACTTTCACACGAATATTTCCCTATGCAAAGTAGTTGCTGATGTCTTTCGCCTGGGGAAGATCGTAGACCACTGTAGATTTCGGTGTCAGGTGTTGTAACGAGGACCGGGAGGTAGACAGTGGTATCCCGTCATTGTACGGGTTATATTCCCCTGCAAGTTATGCCGAGGGTCAACGACCCTATAGGGAAGGTAGGGTGGAGGGACCCATCTGGGCGGGAACGGCACGTGGGATAAGTACTACTGGGGGAGAGACAGCAGAGGAGTCGGGTTGTATGGGGTGAGAGCACGTGGGGAGAGACTATGTGGGCTTGGCATATTTGGGGTGGGGGGAACACGTGGAAGTTCAGATGGGTTAAGTAAGGACACGTGGCTGGAGGACACGTGGGAGTTCAGGTGCGATAAGTAAGGACACGTGTTAGGAGGACAGGTGGCTGTATCGGGAGCACGTGTAGTGAGGGCAGGTAGGTCTGAGGGCGTCCTGGGTGAGGACACCTAGTGAGTGTGAGGAGGTGCGCGCGCGTGTGATGAGGACTGGTGAGGGTGAGCAATAAAGACGCGTGAGGGGCAAGAGCTCCCTCGCCCTCCTCATACAACTGGTCCATTTTGTTCTGCCACCTTCTTCCTGGACGGACCTGACCCAGGACCCTGGCCTGGCTGACCAGGAGACATCTGGTACGGTAAGTAGGTCAGCTCGGTGCCAGATATGACCAAAGCCCTGGGGCAGGAGGGACGAGAGAATGCTGAGACCTCGGGTTGGTGATCTGACGGGGGAGTGGACGGCGGGTGGGGTACATGTGGGCATCGAGGATCACCGGTGGGGAAAGTAGAGAGAGAGAGAGAGAGAGAGAGAGAGAGAGAGAGAGAGAGAGAGAGAGAGAGAGAGAGAGAGAGAGAGAGAGAAGGAGGGAGCAGAGGTGAGTATTTCCTCCACACAAAGAGCTCGCGGACCTACGAGGGAACCGCGCCCGTCGTCAGCGAGTGTAAGTGGAGAGGCAATTTCGAAAATACGTTTCCAGGAATCAGACATTAAGTGCTGGACATGGCCTCGGCCCAGCCTGGCCCGGCCTGGCCCATGCAGGAGCTGTAGAAATGTTTTGTACTCGTGGAAAAATACAGACTGTGTACTGTACCCCCTGTAGTACCTACACTACTACAACACCCCCTGGCGACCCTCATCACCGCTACCTTCTCCAGGCATTACGTGCCAGGAGCCACTTCCCCAGGACACTTGTGGTGTCACCAGCACCACTACCCCCTCTGGCGGTGCCACTACCACGGCACCCCCTCCCCCTGGCACTGTCTACGGCACCAGTACCGTTACGTAATGACCCGACGATCGTAGGGGACTCGCGGGGCGTCGTCTGGCTGGACCGGACCAACGACCTCATGTTCCATATCCTTCTACCACCACCACCGTCCCTCCCTCCCTCCCTCCCGACTTCCCCCACGCCCCAGGCGCCTCTACCAGCCATAGTCCGCGGCGTCCTGAAGCGCGCGTGTGTTGCGGCTCTGATCCAGGGGGTGGGGGGTGTTGGTCAAAAGGGCCTCCCGCAGCACCGTCGGGAACCTCCCGCTCGACGTCTTGGGTTCTCCAGTCTGGTGGTGTACAGACAGCGCGGGTGTACACCCGCCCGCAGCAGGACACGGTGCACACCGGTGTAATTAAAAGATGGGTCGGGGTGGGAGTTGTTCTCGGTGCTGGGAGGGGTGCCAGACTCCGTTAGACGACTCTCCCCCACAACTTGTCCTCTGAGTTTCGACCTTAAAATCTCCCAGACGTGTAACGAGATCACCCATCTATCCCCTCTCCCTCTCCTCTCCTCCTTACTCTCCATTCTCACCCAACTTTCCCTTACGATCCCACCCTAGGTCATTCTCTCTCCCATCCCGCTAGGACAGTGGATGTGTACGGCTTCTTTGTCCACTCGACACAAATTGTTAGGATGTGATCTCAAACCAGGAGGTTCATTTGGGGTCACCTGAATTCATGCGGGGTAAAGGGTTCTGGACGGATGAAGAAAGCGATTGGGGTCAAAAGTCAGCTCGGGTCAAATCCTAAGCTGGGTCAAAACGTAAGCTGCTGTCAACACATCAGCTGGGATCAAATATCAGTTGGAGTCAGAACGTCAGCTTGGATCAAAATGTCGGCTGGTGTTAAAAGCCCACTTGGTGTCAGAATGTCAGCTGGTGTCAAAACGTAAAGTGCTGTCAAAATGTCAGCTGGTGTCAAAACATCAAGTGGTGTCAAAATGTTAAATGGTATCAACACGTCAGCTGACGAGGAAACTGAGGTCCAAGGGTCCAGTTGGGTCTAAGAGTCTGATTTCAATGAGCTCTGAGAGTTTCCGTCATTGCAAGTGTTCAATAGCGTCCAAAAGTCTGTTGGTCAATGGGGCCAGCGGGGATGTAGATGATGGCTGAGTTCAGGAAGACAAATGAGGTCATTGGTTCAAGGAGGGTCAGGAAGCTTCGATATTTACCAGGGTATTAAGAGAGGACATTGTTTGCCTATGGTGTAAGACGAACAGCTCAGTTTGCTATAAACCAACTTCCCCGTCCTGGACTTAAACTCAGGCACGCATGAGTCATAGTCAGCGACGTTGACCACTGCACTCTGGAGGCTCATTACACAATGATTAGGAAACAATGATCATTAACAGACTCTTCACGATACGCGATGGTCGTAATTTGATGATACACCAGGGAATGGGTCGATGATCACTCAATGATACATCACGATGCGGGGAAATTATCGTTTATGGACACAACTAGCCTTTCCAAACCAATCATTAGCTACATTCGGAGCGGAGAACAATGCAAGCATGCATACGATGTAACTTTATTACAGTTCTCCTAAATCACAGAGTGTCTTTTCTTGTATTTCATTGTTGTAAGGAACAAAATCATATCATTATTTTCCTGAAATGAGCATTTCATATTTCATTTACCACTTGGTGATGTTTTACTTATATTTTTCCGGTCAGCACTGGTAAATTCTAAGGCTGGTATTAAAACAATTCAAGAAAATCCTTCCACTTGTATCTGGTAATTATAAATGTACTCAGACCAATGTTTACATAACAAGTGTGGGTATGTATATTCCATTAATTTCAAAATGTGAAAGTAATTGAAAAACCTTTGAAGTACACTCAGCCTCATTGCCCAAACTTGCCTCTCTCAGTATCAATATGACAAAAAGGATAAAAAAATCAGAGAAATTCGTATTAACAGCAATAACAAAATCGGTTGTGGATATAGCTGAGTTAGGATTAACTTCTTGAATGATGACGATCACCAGATTAACTATGAAGACGAAGATAAGCTTAACACAGCAAAAACTACGAAGAATGACGGTATTGTTACACTAATGATTGCTTTGACTTTATTGTTACTATATCTCAACGGAAACTGTGAACATGAGAAACAAACAAATCAAGTTCATTGGAGATATTCTTATTGATCATGATAGATATGCATGTTTTATTAATCAATCATATGCTAATATTTCGATCAAAATTCACATGTATTACATATATATGTAGTTTCAGTAAGAGGTATAGAAACTGTGAAAGATTGAGGCAAAGTGGCTTATGGTTCAAACATGAAAACACACCTTCCCCCTGGCTGTCGCTTCCAACAAATTCATTAGGTAAGCAAAACTTCTAATGATGAGGGTACCAAAGAAAAAATGCCCAGTGACCTTTATAAGGTTTCAGTCAGTTTACTTTCATCTTTCTCTGTTTTCAAGATATGCTTATAAAAAACTAGAGTAATTTGGTGATGGGCTGGCATAAGGGGCGTGCCTGACATCAGATTCCAATGGTTTGATGTTAGTTAAATGTCGATGAAACATTTGAACTATAAAACTGTGTTGTTTTCCCAGATCAGGACGAAAACATATACAATCTGACACAAAACAGAGCGACGTCATAACGTCATACATTCCTCCAAGCCAACGTGATCCTAAACAGTTAAGCTCAAATTAATAAGTTTCACGAAAATGTAAGTTATTCGGAAAAAACAATCGATTGATTCAGCCGATCCTCAGCCCAAAACTAGGGAGTCATACAATGATTCCCATTACCAAGTCTCATCAAAATCCAGCGTAATTTAGCGAAGAAAAAGGAAGAAAAAACTTGACAAAGATATGAACGACCAACTTTACTTTTTCTCAGAACTTAGCTCAGTACAGATGAAATACATGCTCCCATCACGTCTGATCAAAATCCAACAAGACTAAAAAAAATTTCAATTTAATACGCATAGTTTAGGATGCACTTATGACGGTAATCAAGTGTAATTCTTAACGATACTAGGAAAGGATGTTCATCTTTATTGAGGTTTTTACTCTGTAATTTCTACTGCAATCTTTACTCTTTTTCCCTCTACATCGGAACAATCCCTGCCTTCGTCGAGTCAGTAGGTAAACGACCATTTTCAGTGCTGCTCTTCTATTCGAATGATGTTTTTCACCTTCACTCCTCAGCCACATAACTCTTGCCTTTCCGTTTCTTACGCATGCAGCTGCTTTCCCTATCTTCCTCATAAGATCTCCCTATCCGGCATCCTTATCCTCTATTCTTCTATCCGTACAACCCATCAGATCAACACCCATATCGATATTACGACTCCGATCAGTTCTTTTTTTATCCTGTTTTGTAAACTGCTTAGTCTCTGCACGTATCAAAAGCTCAGTCTCTTAATATCTACAGTCCATTTTCTAATACCAGCAGCCTCCAATTGTTTTCTAACGCCTCCTCAACAACAAAGTGCCTCATTATATATTAATAAGTCATTCACCCTTAATGAGGCTCTCA
Organism: Panulirus inflatus; assembly: GCA_032361765.1. Lineage (NCBI taxonomy): Eukaryota > Metazoa > Arthropoda > Malacostraca > Decapoda > Palinuridae > Panulirus > Panulirus inflatus. The sequence continues at coordinate 10,099 of JAUUDY010229988.1, forward strand.
ACATTAGTTTACAATGCAAAGCTATAAAATATCTACTGAAAGTTGATATAAGTGTTTACAGGGCAAATCTACCTAATACTTTCGCAACAGTCTTAATTTCATTTGATACCCCGGACCCTAACTGTGTCAGGCTGCAAATGGAAAAAGACAATCAGAGTGATATGAAGAAAGAAGAAGAAGAAGAAGAAATAGGAGGAGAAGAAGCAACAGAAAAGGGGAAAAAAATTACAGCTAAGAACGTCCAGTTATGTAAAGGGATTTAATTTTAATGTATTTGGGAAGCTAACTAAAGGATAAATCAAAACGACAACTACGTGAAAAAGGATGGAATTAGTGTTCCTACGCATTCATTTTTCTTTTATTTTCATATTTTCCGTACTCTGGCATATCCACTTATTTTCTACTTAGCTTTCTGACATTTACAAGATAAGTGCTTCAAGAGAAAGGTTGAGTTTTTTGCGCAAAAACTTTGGACTAATTAGAAATTTTGAGCAACGAAGAGATAAATTCCTTTCTCATTTTCCCCATGATATCTCAAAAAACATGACAGTGTGAAAAGTGCAACATTCTACATCTCATCATATCATTTGCTTCTAAGGTAGAGTTTTGATGAAGAATAATTACAGATAATTGATAGAATGACGAATGAACAACATATGGAATCACACATTGCAAGTTGTTTTGATACGATTTCATCTGTCTATATCATCATATCAAGCACATACAGCCATATTTCACCTTTCAAGGTAATTAGTTTTGCAGAACTAGGTTCCCCGAATCATTTTCCTGCAGGCAAACAGGGAAGGATACCCTGTCACGAGTATAGGCTTGCTAGCCTTTTGCATTTTCTCCTCTTCTATCAAAGGTAAACACTGATTTTTAGAGAGAAAGTGAGAGAATATGTTTATTTTGTCCGGATGCATTGTAACTGCTCTAATCTACATCTTGACTTCTTAAATATTTTCGAGTTTATATCGTAAACGTATCAAATTTTTCTCGTATCCCGAAGATATGGTTTATTCCATTAAACTTTTTGACTTGTAATTGAGTCTTTATCAATTTGTCTTATTCTTGAGCTAATCAACATTCCCATCCACTGGGGAATATGGGAGGCAAGTTTGTGTTGGGAGAATGTACCACCCTTTAGTACGAAGGTACGACCCTTGGGTAAGATCGCGAAGCCTTTGACCCCCAGGGCTCGGATGAAAGGTATAAACATGATACCCAAAGGTCGTGCCGTCGTGCTTGAGAGTCGTACCATCCTTCTTCACGGTTGCAGCGTCGTGTTTAGTGGGTAAAATAATGTCAAAAAAGTAGGACACTGAAGTTCAAAATATTCTACCGTATTAAACTGCGATTTTCAGATATAAGATGGTACACAGACTGTAGTAAAGACAGGCTAGTGGTACACCACTTGATGAAAAGTTGTCAACCACGGCCGTAGGAAATGGATGACCTGATATCTCCCCTGAGCAATGGTGATGCACTTGCCATGCTGGGTCAGTAGGTCAATATTACTGTCACACCGTTAGTTACTGTCCTAGCGTCTGTTACTGTCACACCAACACTCCCGTCGTACAGTTATTGTCACACCATCACCTCCCGTACGATCACTGTTACACAACAAATGTCACGCCATTACTGTCACACGCCTACTTTCACACCATTACTGTCACACAGCCATTCGCACAATAAATGTCACACATCACTGTCATGCAACCACTGTCGCACCTGGTATTGCATCAACCACATAAGATCATCCGGCATTTTTGACATTTGTGGTTGTTGTTATTGATCTTGTTTAGATTTTTGGGAATACAAACAGGTGATCACTGTGGTGGCATTCTCCTGTTATCGGCCAAATAAAACATGGTATAATTACCATCTTCAGAGGGGGGTAAAATTCCCTATGTGTTATTCATAAATATTAAGAATAGGGCACCATCTTCCATTAACAGTAACTATATAGCCCTTCCAAGATGTATGTTCATCTATCTCTTTTCCTTCTATGAACATTGATCTGTATTTCTATACCAAATACTTAAAAAAGTATCCGTGCATTAGGACTAGCCCAGATGGTAGTGTGATGAATAAGATTTTCACAAACAATAGGAGACAGTTAAAAGCTTTCTATAATGTGCGACCTATGGAAACTATATCATGTATCCCTTATTGTCATGGCGACTATCAAGGTTCTATACGCGATATTCCAAAGTACTTTCCAGGACAATATATATAGAATCTTTGTAAGATATACACCATCATTCACTTTCAATGATTCTGATGGATGAATTCATGTACAGCAGACAGATAATTGGTCTTTTCAGGGTTTATATTACAAATGTTATGCCTATTTCATGAAGGCCTCTCTCTCTCTCTCTCTCTCTCTCTCTCTCTCTCTCTCTCTCTCTCTCTCTCTCTCTCTG
>JAUUDY010230098.1:0-12524 GCA_032361765.1 Panulirus inflatus
GCGTATGTATGAAGTTGAACTCGGAATTCCATAATTGAACAAAAACATGTATCATCTCGATTAGAGATGCTACCCTTAAGCAAACTTTAAATTTTTTTTTTTTTCTCACTACCAAGAGTGGACAAAGCAAACCCTTCTTGAATTTTAAGAGAATTATTTTGGTTTTAGATCACTAGAAATAGATTATTACATAGATTAGAAATTATAGTAAAGTATTATCCTTTATTTGTTCCAGGCAGGTTACAATGAAGAGACAGCTTTCAACAGCAATGTCAGACTTGGTTCTGGCCTTGTCTGCCATATGGGGTTTCCGAATGCTGAATGACAATCCTTCGGCTGAACACCAGTATGGCAAATGGTGGTTCATGCTCATGACTCTAGCAGCAACATTGGGTGTTGTTAGATTTGGTGCCTGTAAGTACTGTCAAGCTATGTGATGTAGAATTGTGAGTGAAGTCAGTAGATTTGCATATTTCTGTGCATTGTTACTTGTAATTAGCATTTTCTAAATTTTGACCGTGGTCACCTGAATTCTGATTACTATATTTTCATCTTGGTTTTTGTCTGCTTGCATGAACATGCAATGAATGATGCATGCACACACACACACACACACAGCCTCTTTAGTGTATCACTTAGTGTCACTGTTCATGATTTAGTGGGTCCATGTTCAAATCCTTGTCAGGTGGGGTGGCTTTTGGTCATAGCAGCTGTTCATTTATGTGAACTTTGTAGGAGAGCTGGCAGTTGTTAAGTATGATTAGTCTCTCAAGAAGAAATGCATTTTAGTACAAACCAATCCCTTGAAGTCAGAAGGAAACCCAGACTAAAGGTCATTACAGAAACGGGGGCATGAAAAGCATCAGGAGGGATATAAAAAAGCCTTTCTTCAGCACAATGAGAGGCTAAGAGGTAGGGCCCCATTAGTGTAAGTTCCCCCATATGTACAATTGATTACATAGAGGTTGACAAAAGACACATGCATGCGTATATATGAGACTATCTGAGGGACTTGGATTAGAGTTCCACTCAGAGTGAGTTGGATTATAAGCCCTTGTAGTATAGTGGTTAATTTGAGCAGTGAATAGGCACCTTGCAAAAGCTTGGATATATATGTAGTTTGTTACTCTTGCTATTTATGTAAAGCCAGGACCCCATTTATGGAGTTCGTGCGGGTTTGAGACAATGCTACCTTTAGGAATAAGGTAGATGGACTGGACTCCATTGGGGCAGGAAGGTCTTTGATGATGCTCTACTCCTTTCTGTACTGTAACATTAATATATCCTGAGCCAGGGGTCCCTTCTATCCTTATAAGGTCCTTGCAACACTGAGGAAGGTGGCCATATCCACTGATCAAGACTACAGGTCACAAAGTGTCATGTTTGTCCATTTGCTTTGAGTGCAGGGTGTAAGTGCTTGGTGTCTTCTCTATGGCAGTTACATTTTGGGCATGAATGGGCTTGGGATATGTTGAAATGGTGCTTGTAATGTTGTAATGATCACTGTAACATTGTGCTCATTACTCATTACTTTTGTATGTTTTATTAGTCCATATATGATCTTATTTAAAATATCTATGTCATGGTGCATCTCACATGCCTCTAATTGCTACTCTGAATGTATATATCTGAATTCTTAATATGTGATGTTAGAATTGTTTGTTAAGTGGACTTGCTCTATTTCTGTTTTCTAGATCATCACAATGTATTTGAAAGTAACAGGCTTTTGAAAATGATGATTTGTTATATATTGTATGGGGATGCAGCTTTTAAACATGTTCATATCCTCATCTTCTATTTTTCAGTATTTCCTAGTTACCAGTCATCGGTGTTGAGATACCACACTAACTTCTCTTGGCTGTGTCGGGCCCTAGGTGTTCCTTGTTTGGCAGCTGAAGTCTGTAATGTGTATCAGCTCCCTGTTCTCAGCAGGGTAATTATATGTTTGTGTTTTTCGATATTTTTTTACACGTCACTGAAAATTACTATAAGTTAACCTTGAGAAAGAAATTTGGATAATTGAAGTAATTTGTATTTAGGATCACTTAGGCCTAAAACCTCTCAGACACTGGGGAGGAAATGGTTCATGTACTTACAGAAAATTCTGCATTTGCTTTTCATTTCAGGGATTCTTAATGAGTGCTGTAGCTACTTTTTTGACTTCATCTCTTAAGAGTCGCCACAAAGACCATGTGACAGACTTGGTCAACACTGCTTCTGTGCTTACAATGCTTGGACTTTCTGTAACAGGTATGTGTTTTGTTGCATAATTTTAAACATAACAACTTAATCATGAAGGCTGCGAGAAATTACTTTTAAGATTGGGTTTGGTATACATTAGTAATTTGTTTAACTGGGCCAGGAACTTACCATATGAGAAGTTTTGATATTTTATGAAGGAGGAATAGTACATAACTTTTCTTTATTTTCTTGTATTTAGTGCCTAGTATCATTGTCTTTTTTGGTTTGTCTTTTTTGGTTGATTACTTTCATTTCATATCTCTTATGTAATGGAAGTCACTTTTTTAGGGGATCTTTTAATTTATTGGTTGTACCATTTTCCATATTAAGAGCTGGATAGTATATGTAGAACTCTTTTCAAACAACTCGCCTCCTAAGTACATCCATAATGGTGTTGAAATCTGGAAAGCCTGTGAAATATTTCTGAAGACTAATTTATGTTGATATACTTTTACAATATGAAGTTTGCCTTAGCAGTTACACACAGAATAAAAAGGAAGAAAAGTAGTCTATAGAAAATAGAATTATAGAAAATGGCATCCTTATGTGGATAGTATGACTTTCAGTAATGTTTTGCAGACTGTTACCATATGTCATGAATGTGACTTAATGAAAAGATAATCAGATTTCAAAATTTTGTGTTTATGGACACATATCAATAATTGTTTAAGTATAAGATTATATGGAGAGTGTTTTGCCTACCCTTTTGGATAATGGGAAACAGGAACTCGTGTTGATTGATTGGTAAATGATTGATAAAGGTAGGCAAATTTTATAAAAGTGTATTATGTGTACCATCTTGTCCTACATTAATGTGGCACCCAGGGAAGGCCCTTTACTCACTTTGCTCATATTTGCGTATTCTTCACTTGAAACACTCATTTCATGCATGTATTTACCTTGGATTTCATCTGTGTCTTTTTGCAAGTTACCTGATGAGCTTGATTATTGGCAGATGATTACGTGCCTTGGAAAGTGTCTAGAAAGCAGTTTTCAGCTTATGCCGCATGGGCAAGAGAAGTGAGAGGAAGTGAGGGTCTTTTCCCTGTTTTTTGCAGTTTTTTCCTGGTAATTGTGTCGTCGTAGTTCATGGTTGGCTAACATCTGGCTGCCAATTTAGGGGTGACAAGCACTTTCTTTTCTTGACTGTTTTCATTTCATATAAAGGTTCACTCACATGTAAGGAAGGTCAGATCAGGTGCATGTTCCCCTGCCTTCCGTCATGGCACAGAAATCTCTCAAACCATATTTTCTTTTCCAGGTGGTAATAATTTGCTTGCGGCTGCCAGTGTTCTGTTCATCATCTCGGGAATTGTGGGATCTGAGGGAGATATTCAGTTGATCAGTATGTCTCGTGTAGATGTCTTGCACTATACTCTGGTTGCCATCAATTATTGTATAGCTTGGGGCCTATTAGAAAAAGTATGATAGAAGATTTTTATGAAACTTTTTCTAGTTAAAGGTATGACTAAAGCTCCCATCCTTTGCCCAAAAGATGAGTTCATCACTGCTACCTCAACAGTGTAAAATAACATCATTACCAGTATGGTGGTCCTAATGCAGCTTTTTTTTTACCTTGAACAGAAAAGCTACAGCTATGAATTAAATTTTTCAGCTTTTTTTATGCATTAAGATTGGTAGTTTCTAAATAGTCTTATTTATATATAGTACTGCGGTGATTTTTCTTGAGTATAAGGGATGACTTAAGAGAGCTAGAAGAAAGATAGATGATTTTTCCTTTCAGTAAATCCAGTTAATTTTAGATGGGTATAAGTTGACAGTCTTCACTTGGATGGATTATTTAAAATGGAAGTAAAAAAGTTACTATACAGTTGGAAACATGGTCATTGTCTGGGACATTGTTTTTATGACCTCAGTTGGCTTGTGAAATGGTGCTTAAAGTCATTATAGTAGATATATAAACAAATGTAAACTGAACAAGGTTTTTATGTATTTTCATTTTCAAGCTACCAGTGCTCTGTCCTCGTCCTATTGCCAGATAGCACTTAAAGAGATTCTGTGTGGCAAGCTGCTAAGTTGACATTAAAAGCAACTGCCCATCATAGCCTCCAGTCCATCGAATGTAGTCGTATTCATTTTGTAATTACAAGCTGCCTTTGTTCACTCTATATGAGGAAAATGTTTTGACATCTCTAAAATAGTTCTGCAAGGTGCCTTCATTCATAGGATAATAAAAAACGCATGTGAAATTGCTATATGTCTTGCTCTTTTGTGTTTGGAGTAGTATGGTTGGGCAGATCTCTGGTAGCTGTTTGGCATGTTGTGACTTTAAGTACCACAGCCCTCTTTCGTGAATGAGGTACTATAATCCATTTCAGCATTGCCCTTTATGCGATATACTTCCAAAGATTCAACCCTTCCCTGTAGAAAGAAATTGTGGGCTTTTGCAGCCATCTATCTAGTCTTGGTGAGTCTTATTAGTAGCAAGAAAGCTGGCATAGATGATTAAAGTTGTTCCATCCAACTTTCCATGTCTCTAAGACCTTGTTTCCTCCTGGGAATTTTCCTTAGGGAGGGATTGTAGTCACGGTAGAAAAATCTCGTGGCTGCCTTATCCAAGCACACCTTCCTGCACTCCCTCCTTGATCAACTCCCCAATAAATTTCCTCCTTTTATCTCATTTCAGTTTACTGTCTCTACCAGTCTGTCATAGTACATCCCCTTAACCACTTCAAGGTCTGTGACACTGTACCCCAAGTCTTTTTCTCTTTAACATTTTGCATCATCTGTTCCTCAGAGTGTTGCCTATTCCACTTTATCTGCTTCCAATACCACCACAGATAATTCATTTTAGCAGCCTAATCCATAACTTTTTCATTTCCTGTCTGTGTTTCATGCCTTTAGAATAGGAGTGGCAGAACTACAATTTCATTGTTGTGCCCCTTTCTTTCATTCACAGTAACATATATCCTTTTCAAAACTCTCTCCAATAACCTTCCTTCTGTTAACAGCTTTCTCCATAACTCTTTTGCATATTGCCATATTTGAATAGTGCTGAGCCCATACTTCAATTTTCTCATTTATTATGCTTAGCATGCATTCTAACCTTGTAATTCTGCTCACTCTTTTCTCTATATCGCATTTCACTCCACTAGCTCTCCCAGTTCCAGGCAAAATCCATCACCTTACTCTTGTGAGCATTTACTTTCTACTTCTTTCTTTTACTCCTCATAAGAATTTTAGTAAAACCCCGACTACACGCTGCATCCCACAGATAGAGAGGTTACTTACAACTAGAGGTTTTGCTAGTTTGATACCTGATTCATCCCATCAGCAATTATGGACTCAAAGATTTTTTTTATATTTTTTATATGTTCTAACCATGATAAGGATGCCTCTGCCCATGGATGATTCCTCTACGTTAAAAGTTTTTATTGCTAGTTGAAAGGCCCTTTGCAGTTAGTGTTTAACTGTTTAACCTTGATTTTTGTACGAGTTTTTTGTTTTCTACTCTACCAGTAACCAGCCTAAAAATATACATGAATAACTGGAAATCAGAATAGATTATGACTTTTCAAAGGATGTAATATTAGACTGCCTTTGACCCTCTGCAAATCGACCTTCAGAATAATTTATAAGATTTTCTGGGGTAGACTTGTTTGTAGTAGGTATTGATATGTTGATATAAGAATGTTATGAATATGTATTATCCCCTTTCACACGTTTATTAAATATAAAGATTCTTGTAAGTTTTATAATCCCATTCTTCAGATTATTGCTTTCAGCTTGACAGTTTTAGTTTCACTGGGATAGCCCCATTGGATTGACCAATAAGGTTGTAAGTACACTTTTAATGACAGAGATTGATAGTCAACATCAGAATCACATGCCGAGGTAATGTAGGTTAACCCAAACGGTCTGTATAAGGATTCCCCAGGACTTACCCTGGCATGGGCTATTGTCAGTGACAACACATTCTCTTGATACCATTATTGGCATGGGTTTGTTGTGTGTTCTCGAGGTGCCATTGTGACAAAGGTTAGATGTGTATCCTCAAGGGAAAGTGAGAAAGCTTCACCTAACCTTCTGTAGCAGCTGAGTTCAAGTGTAGAAATATAACCCTGAATGTAGAAACCTGCAGGGGGATTACCTAGGAATAGTTGATTATCAGGAAGCAGTGGGTAGGAGCTCCACTAGGTATCCAGTGCTTTGTCTATTTTGGGCAGTTAGTGTGTTGCTGGAAACGTGGTAAGGGGAATGTTTTGATGAGAACATTGAAAATAAAGACAAATCGGATTGCAATCTTGAGAACTTTTCCTGAGGTGCGAGTTCTTGAGATCTCATTCCGATGATATATGGCATAACCCTAAGCAGGTGGAGTCCGGTAATGCCTCTGTTATGCATTACACAAATGTAAGAAACAGGTGAAACCATGTCAGATGAAATTATTGTAATTGGATGGCCATTTTTGTTACTGACAGCACCATTTGGTTCTTAGCATTATTAGGACAATCAATTAATGGGGTACTTTAAAGTATTTCCTTGTTTATCTACTTAAATACCAATTACAGTCGTTCATATCATTGGCAGTTCATAGGTCTGAAGGCCAAAACCAACATTAAAATACGTTTACAAGAGCATGGTTTAATGCTCCCCATAGAGTGCCATTTTCGAGGACACTGTAATTGGATGCATGCTCCAAAAACTCTATTACTCCAGTTTGCCTATTTTGATTGATGATCACCTGTCCTTTAAAGAAACTTCTCCGTTATTGCTGCATTTACAAGGGAAACTGGGATGGCCTTTACACTGGTCAGCTGAAAGGCCTTTCCAGGTTTTACAAATATGACCATGTTACCCATTGACTGGTAGGGTGAGAATGAGAGGCTGTTCAAAGAAAACGAGAACAATGAAAGGTAAACTATCGTGTTGGATTGTGATTATAATCCATGAATAGGCTTTGAAATATATTTGGATAATGACATTCGAAAACGTCTATGGCTGTTACAGCTTGGAGTGAAATATTACAATTGATGAAGCTAAATAAGATGATAATGGGTTTGTGAGTCATTTTGTGACAAGTGTTTTGTTTTTGAAACATAAGAAAAAGTTTCTATAAAGTTGTCTGGAAAATATACCAGAAATTATGTAAGGGCAGCTGTATGGGATAACTGCAAACGAGAGGGTTTAATCGGTCTTGTATGGACTAACATTTTATTCAGTAAGCCCATAAAAGTATTGAGATAATTCGAATAGTTTTGAAGATAAAGTAGAAATTATACAGGCAATGCTTCTGACATCAAGATTACAAATAACTTACTTCATTTTTTTAGAAAATAATACAGAGAATCACAGATGGCATTAAAGCTAGTTATCTTCATTTTATTGATTTTTAATTTGTTCAGTTTTTGTGAATATCTGTTGTATGTATTGTTGTACTACTGCACTATTAGTGCTCCCTTGGATTTGTTCAAGATATTTGCTGAAATTGTGGCATATTTTTTGCCAATTTTTAGGCGTCCAATTTTGTCGTTCGTTGATATATAATGTATCAGTTCAGTATTGACTGTGTCCTAAATTCATGTACCAGTTTAAGTTGCTTGAGTTATAAAGGCCTTCAGTAGTGGAGTAGACTTGTGTGGAAGGATTTATTGATATTCCAAGAATTTGTTGGCGATTTTATACTTAAGTAACCCCTTTATTTTTTGATGCCTCACTTGTGAGAGAACTATTCAAGGTCATTTAGCATTATTTTTGGATATCTTTGTAGTACATGTAATGGTCGTAAAGTATAAGTGGTTTCTATCATATATCTTGATAATTAAGTGGCTTCGTAATTCCAACCATTTTGGTTGAGTTAAAAGATTTTGAATTTTTACACTAATTTCTGTTATGACATTGTTATATATGCACATCTGGTTTGTGAATTAAGTGTGGCTAGGAGATTTACGTATAGTTTGTAAGTGAAATGTTTTGTTTGTGTTACAGGCTCGGTTAGTTGCTAAGGATGATACGCATTTGGTCCGATGTGACATTATTGGCACAGGTCGGGGTGTTGGATCAGGGGTAACTGTAGTATAGTGGGGATCTTAGGTAGATGTGTGTTTTGTGTTAATGTTAAACATTAATTAGTCTGGTAACTTGATGGTTGTGACCAAATGGTGTACATAGAGACCGGGAAATTCACCATGAATATATTATGATTTTAGTTAAGTTTGCTTAAATTTCACTAGATTTCGTTGTTTTAACCTTATTTTTTTCCAGTTGTTTTTGAAATATTGATCTGTGGATGCCAAGGTCATCTGCAAATTCTTTAACAATATTTTACGACAAATTCCAGTATTTGCCAAATAGATTATTTATGGTATTTTATTTCACATATATAGATTAGAATCATTATGAACCCAGAAACACGGTTACTGTATTTTAAACAATTCTGAGACCATACTTCGCTCTGTGTCTGTGTTATCCTTGTAGAGTTATTATATAATCCATATGATATTTGAGTAATAGCCACGTCACCGGCTAACCCTCTTAACTGTTCCAATTTACGACAGTTATCGGTCATCAGTGGTACTGCTCATGCGTAGAGGGAGGCTTTCCCATCATTATCAGTTTTATTAACTTGTAACAACAGCCAAGATCAAAAATGATCTCAAAATTGTAAATGCTCATCCAGAAGAGATGTACTGAGAATATGTTGGACATCTGGATGCTAACGATCTATGTAGGTAGAGAACATGAATCCATAGATTCATCTATTTTCTTGAAATATTACTGTAATTGTGATTATATGGAATATCTCTGACGTGTACTATGGCTGAACATTGTTGAATTGTCCAGTGAACCTTGAGAATTGTTTTCTCCCGCGTGTAAAGATATTTATAGATATATTGATCATGGCAAATTTTCTAATACAAGACTGTTGATTATTATTATACTAATCAGACGGTATTAATTATTATACACTAATCAAATTGAAAGCCATAAGTCGTTTATTTACTGCCCCAATTAGTCAGGAGGCTGGTGAGAAAAATATGACGAAAATTTTAGTTACCCTAAACAGTTTGGATGGTAAACATCCAATGAAATAGAAAATGAACTTAGAAGATAATTAGATCGTACAGGAAAATATTGCTTGTTTCACCTACTTGATGCATGGGTAGGTAAGCCAGGTCATTACAGTTAGTAAAACATTAGTTGTAATTATTTGATAAAAGTTTAAACATTCGCGTTATAACATCCGAACGGTTGAAAGGGAATACAAGATGGTATTTTGTGTCACACGATCGATATGAATATAAAGCTTTACTTGGTGCCCATAAGGCAATCAAAATTTATTATCTGGGATATTTTCACCCAGTGCAACCTTTGACCATTTAAGCAAGAAAAAAGACAAGGAAATACATTATACTGTGAAATATATCCCTTTTAAAAACTGTTAAAATCATCTATATAATGTACATTAACACCTGCGTTTCCTCACGTACATAGTAATAAATCATTCCAATAAATATATGCAAGAAATCATTATACATTCAATATTATCGTAACAGCTGCAAGTGTAAGATTTACTCACATCTGTGTCAGATCCAGTTAATGAACTCCACACATGATATACAACGCTGACATCTGCTTCAGAACCCATCAGAGTGTGATAACAGACGGGCCGCATTGTGCCATTAATGGCACCCCGAGCACACACACACCAGACCTGTGCCAGTAATGGCACCTTTAGCACACACACACACACACACACACACACACACATTGCAGTATGATTAGCAGTCACTCCTTATAATTATCATCATCCCAGCTTTAATACTTTGGTATGATTCCCACTTTAAGTGTAGGTGATGCGTTAATTACTCACCAGCAAGAAGATATGAATCATAACAGTGTATTAACATTAGAAATACACTTGTGAGAATGTAACACGGATTTAAACACTGAAATGTTACGGGTTTTGATTTTAATATCAGTTATATGATTTAGTGCATTCATCTGGTCTGCGAGGTTTATGATAGTTATATTGGTTACTTGTAAACACATGGAACAATGTAATCGTATTTACAATGTAATTTTGACAGTCGTCTAGTGCCCAAGAGGCAGCCAAAATTTCACGTTTAATACACGCAAAAAACATAATATGAACTACAGCGAGAAATGGTTATTAATAACATGATGTGTTGATTTAAATCAATATTAAAAATATCTATATAATATCGTACGTGAAATACTGTTTTGAACAAAATGCCGGAGGCTCGAGTCAAGAAAACTATTAAAAGCAATATATTAGATATTTTGAATGATACAAAGTCGTATAGAAACTTTACTAAAAGATGAATATTTATATTAAACGTATTAAATATTCTTTCCTCTACGGAAGATCGGGTAGAATTATCCGAATAACAGTGACAGTTTAGGTGCTACTGTGATGTAGATGATGATACAGATGTTACGGCATTCGGTGATGAGGATTTCACTGGCATGACGCAGGTTGACCGCATTTGCCAGACCAACTTACGAATCCACGACGCGCATTACCGCATGCGGCGCCGCGCCGCCGCTCCCGTGCCTGTAACGGCACACCGAGCGCTCGTGCACACACACACACACACACACACACACACACACACACACACACACACATGGCCATTAGTAAGCGCTGACCCTCTCTAGGGTCGGGTCTGCGAGGGTTTCATATCCCTGGAGCGGCAGTTGGCCCACAGTCAGTCCTAGGTGTTCATCGTTCTCCCGGGGCTGGTTCGATAATAGGGTAACCCTTTGAGGTTGGGGTTATGTAATTACTATTTATATGTCACAGGTATTGAGAGTTAGTATAACACACAGGAGGAAAGTATGTGATATATATGTATAAGGTTAAGAAACGGGAGCAACACAGTTGTAAGCAGAACTCTCTCCCCCGTAACATGTGTAAGTAATCCACACATTATCCTAAGCCAGGAGCACACATCGACCTGCCCCGAGGAGAGGATGAACAGCTCAGTTGGGTGTGGGCCGACTGTCCGCGCCCAGGATTCGAACCCGTGTGTGATTGGCAGAGCCGTCAGACGTCCTTGTTATGATTCATGGAAGTTAAATTTCCCGAATTTTGGAAAAAAAAACTGGTCAAAGATTCATGACTATAATAAATAATTGCAATATCGGTTCATCAAGAGAATTTCCATTATATTTGAAGTTAAGAGACGAGAGTAATTTCTAATCTTCTTATTGGCTAAGCTTGAAGATGGTGTGATTGGGGAGTCGCTATTGGCTGGCGGTGTTTGTAACCTCACAGGAGATTGGCCATTTGGGTAACATGTCACGGTGCGGGGTAAAGTGTCGCGTCACGAAAAGATACCCGGCTATTGGCCGACTCCGATAGTGACGTGTAGAGCCGAGGATCTCGTATTGGTCGGCTGTAAGAGAGTGACGTCAGGCGCGAGGCTGGCGGCTCCTCTGATAGGCTCGAGCTCACACTAGTATAAGGCAAGGACCTTAGCTAGCCAGGCTTCAGTGCACGGTTGACACCTGTAGGGGTTATTACGGCGTCAGCTTCAGCATGACGGGCAAGGCGACGACTGTTAAATTGTCTGGAGGAGGAGGGAGGAGGATGCCCTACGTGGGACTAGGCACACATGAGGTAACTCCTCCTGTAAATATAAACAACTTATTAATTAACGCCAGAGTCTCTCTCGTGGTAGTTTATGACGGCCGTTTAAAGTGTGTTGGACAGCGGGAGGGTTTTGCGGAGATAAAGCCGCTACGTTATTCACGATCCTTGGCATTTTTATACATTTTTTTTAATGATTGTTAAGGGTTTGGGTCGGGGGTAGGTGGTTTAGCTCAGAGCAGGCAACAACAATGGAGATGTTGTGTTGGTAGGAAACTGTAGCGGACAAGGGAGTGGATGTAGAGAGGTACAGATATAACAGAAGACATTATTATTATTTTTTTTATCGGTAGAAAAGTTCGAACTGAAATCCCGATCTTTGATATGTGTCTTGTGATTGATGTGGTAATAATGATAATTATGATAATAATGATGATAATGATTATAATAATGGTGTATTAAACTATTTATTACGTACTTGTACAGTGAGGGAGTTTTACACTCGTGTGTGTGTGTGTGTGTGTGTGTGTGTGTGTGTGTGTGTGTGTGTGTGTGTGTCAAATTTCAAGACTAAGATTGGCACTCAATTTTGTCATTGACAACCTGGTGTGCCATTACTGGCACAGGGGTCACACCAGTGTGACCCCCACCTCGCTATGCCTCTCAGACACACGCCAAAGTGGGACTGATCAACCTCTCGTAAAGA
>JAUUDY010230207.1:0-12131 GCA_032361765.1 Panulirus inflatus
TCCTCTTTGTCAACCTTTCTTCACTCATTCTCTCCATTTGTCCAAACCATGTCAGCACACCCTCCTCAGCTGACCAAACCACACTATTTATTACCAAACCTCTTTCTTGATTACACCACCTTACACCACATATTGTCCTCAAACATTTAATTTCCAATGCATCCATAGTGTCCTCAAACATTGCATATCCAATGCATGCACCCTCCTCCATGTAGCCTTATCCATATTAGTTTATTTATAGATGAGATTTTGTTTTACGTATTTTATTGTGCAGAACAGGTTTGAACCCTGAACATTGTCAGGTCTCAGCACTGGTATAACTTGGAGATATTTTCAGAACTGTCTGAGGTATAAACTCATACTTATCTAAAAAATTTTATGATGTGTATGAATGTGTTGTACTGATTTCTCAAATTTTTCATGATTATGGTACATCCAGTATCTTTAAGTAACTGCATTTAGTTTCATGTCCTTATTTTAATAGTTTAGATGTTTAATATTCTTAGTAATGCAGTTAGCATCATGTCTTTATGTTAATGATTAAGATGTTGATTATTCTTAGTAGTCCTGGCCATAAGTATTTGACTTTTCCAGGTCACTGTCTTTCGTGTATCCATTTGGATGCACTCTCAATGTAGTTCGTCCAGCTGTCGCTGTTCTATCCACAGGCAGTATTTCCTTCCCACTTAATAGACCAGTGAGTATTTTGTTTACTGGAAAAACAAAAGTTTTTATTTTGTATGCTTTGAAGTAAAATAGCCATTGCATAAACTCACCCAAGCACCTTTGCCATATCATTTATCTGATCCACCATAGGCTGAATCAGTCAGCAAGTTGAGAAACTCTGGGCTATTGGTGTTTGTCCAGGCCTACTTGGATTGAAGTTAGAATGTTTCATAGATAATTGTTGATATGGTGAATTCATTATTGTTAGTATTCATGCCATCCTCCTAATTAGAGTGATATTTGAGACTATTTGTTTTGTGAGTGGTTAAAACACCCACTTCTAACCACTCTAAATCATATGAGGCTGGCATATCCTCTTTCATTTGATACATTGAACTTATAGTAATCTGTCCATGCTTGTAATGTCATGACACAGGTGTGAGATGGTGCTGAGTGACCTTGCCACACATTCATTTGGATGTTCTCATTAGCACTGTTCAGACCTGTTCTTGGTTGCTATGTGTTGAACTTTATTGCCGTACTTTCATTTCTGCCTTTCAGAAAGTTAAGACCGTATAGCCTTTTAATGTCATTTGTTACCAAAGTCCTCCTGTGACTGAAAGTTTCTTGTTTCACCCTGCCTATGGTTAAGAAAAAAGCCTTTCAAAGTCTTAGATTTCATTTCTTGTCAGTCTTCCTTAGACTCTCTAACTCTGTTTTTTATATTCTACTTGGTATCAGGTGCAAGTGGCAGAAATGCAATCTCTAAATTTAGATCACTGTATATATACTGGTAAAGTGTCAATGGACTTCTGCAATTGGTTATGCTGTAAGCAAGGAGTCACCCAGCAAGGCTGTGTCATCTCCAGTTGATGGAAAGGAGTACAGTTTTGTTGAGGTCCTTCTTGCTCCAAAAGGAGTACTTCATTTCCCTGTTTGAGCAAGGAGTGTAGCCTCGAAGTTTCAAACAGTTTTAGGTAATGAATAGATGATAGAGTGACTCTAATGATAGATTATTGTGAGGTGTGCATGAATAAGACAGCAAAGGCTAGGTGTTGATACTGAAGTAGTGAGAAAATGAAATTCGTTGTGCATGAATGCAGTTATATTTACCTTATTTACTGCAATGAAAGAATTTCATTTGCTATAAGTGTTTATACCATTTATGAAGAAGGGGTATAGCTGTACTGAATTGTTATAATATATCATGGTAGCAAAGCATTTTGAAGTGAAACTGGAACTTGTCCATGTCAAATTATATCTTTTAAGAATCGCTGCTGTTACAGATCTAGTGTAGATTTGGACCATTATCAGGATGTTTCTTTTTTTCTTATATTCAATTAGATTATACTATTACTTTGTCTACAGGTATGTGCCTTTTATGAGCACCCTGCACGCCATGGCCGAGTAGCAGTGTTGGGGTCAGCTCACTTGTTAAGTGATCAATACATTGACCGTGAAGAAAACAACAAGATTAAGGATGTCATATTCAAATTCCTCACAGCCAAGGATTTCAAACTAAACCAGATTGATGCTGATGATCCAGAGGTACCATATAATTTGAATTCATGATACTTTTAGAGGGAGTTAAGAGATAAGTTGTTGCATAAGTCGTTGCCTACTAAACTTACTTTTTTAACTTTGCTACTCCTTTGCCTACTAAATTTACTTTCTTTGGTTTTTCTGCTACTCTTTGTTCCTTATGCATAGAGTTCTTTTCTTGCCTTTTCATTGCAGTAGTCAGTGATCATGCATTCTCCCCATCTTATCCTATCAACACAGGTGATCCTCAGGGTTTTGTTATATCACCTACCCTGTTTCGTTTCACCTTGAATGATCTTTCTTCATCCTCCAACCTTATTCATTTTTCTGATAATTGAACTTTACACACTTCAAATTCACTTTCCATCCCTACCTTGCTCAATACTCTTTCTTTTCCTTCCATTGAATTTTTCATATATGATTGCTGTTTCCCACATTAGTGAGGTAATGCCAGGAACAGACAAAATAAGGCCACATCTGCTCACATCCATTCTCTACCTTTCATGTGTAATGCACTGAAACCAGCCACTTATCCACAACCACTCCCCACAAACCTTTCCATAGTTTATGCCATACGTTTTATATGCCCTGATTCAGTCCTTTGACTGCACATCAACCTCAGTTTATTCCAGTTCACTCTATCCCTCACATGTCTTTCACCCCTGCTGTTCGGGCCCCAATCACTCAAAAGAATTTTTCACACCATCCTTACATCTCCAATTTGGTCTTCCTGTTTTTGTTCCCTCCACTTCTGACACATATATCCTCATTGTCAACCTTTCCTCACTCATTCTTTTCATCTGCCTAAACCCTCATGGTCTCTCTCAACCACTCTTTACATTACCACAAATCTCTCTTATGCTTTCATCATTTACTCAGTCAAACCACCTCACATGACGTATTCTCCTCAAACATTTTATTTCCAACACATCTACCCTCCTCCGCACAGTCTTTTCTGTTGCCCATGCCTCACATCCATATAATATTGTTAGGACTACTGTAACTTCAAGCATACCCAATTTTGCCCCCTGAGGTAACATTCTCTCCTTTCACACATTCCTCAGCACTTCCAGAACCTTTTCTTTCTCTTCCATGTTATGACTCTCTTCTGCTACCATGTTTCCATTTGCTGCCATGTCCACTCCCAGGTATTTAAAGCACTTCACTTCTTCCAAGTTTTTCCATTCAAACTCACTCCCCAAGTAATCTACCCCACAACCCTGCTAAACCCCATAATGTTGATTTTATTCACACTTACCCTGAAGTTTTTCCTTTCACACTTTCTTCCAAATTCAGTCAACAACTTACACAAAGTGGCTTTTCTTCGAAAATGGAATCAAAAGTATTCCTCCATATTAACTCAACTGTTAATTCAACTCCTCTCCCATTTCCTTCTGTCCACCATGGTGTTTTTTCCCCTCTCTCTCTCTGTTCTGCAGGTATTTTTTCAATAGGTAGAAGATAGATGTGACCAACCGAGGCCATTCTTGGTATTAGTATTGATATTCTGAGAAAATATGATTGAATCTATGCCATATATATGTTTGAAAAAGATTTAAAAAAAAATTTATGCCTTGGGAGTGAATTTTTTTTTTTTTAGGAACATATCATCAGTTTTACATTATATTAGGAGGCTTTAGGAAAACTGGTGTCACTTACCAGGAATTTTCTTAACACTCAATATTTCAGGAATGTATCAATTCTACTATGAGTAGTGGGGTGATGGTTTTCCTGAAGCACCATCAACAGATACAAGATTGTTCATGAAGAGTACATTTTTCTGTAATCCCCTTGTTTGAGCTAAACCATAAGGAAAGTCCTATTTTACATATGATGCACTAAAGAAGATATGCATTTTTCAGATCTCTGACTACAACATGACGCCAGATACTGCATCGCTTGCAGAAAGTCTGCGCACCTGCCTTCAGGAATCAGAGGAAGTTCCAACTGACTACACACAGTTATTTCATACTCAAGTAAGGAAGCTTTAAGTATATTTCTAAATGAAAGTACTTTGTTGGGTTCCATGCAAACAAGCAGTTTCTTCCTCCTCCCATTACACCATTCTTTGCCTTACCCAACCAGAATAAACTGGCATCATACGCCCTCTGTAACAGGAGTGCTAATCGTAATGTTTCTTTCAAAGTAAACCCTAACTTTATACTTAGTTTTTATCCTTTTCCCTGCATAGTCCATACACTGTACTTTTTTGCATCACCTCATAGCATTACATTATCATCTGTCTGTCATGAGGAGTTATACTTTAACCTACAACTTAACTTTGGTCATGACCAGAAGAATTTGAATCATACACTCATTAAACTTCCAGTTGTATCTCAGCTTCTAAAGAATTGACTGGCATAAAACACCATCATTTTAGTTTGAATTTTGCCTGAATTGTGTCATTTATGTTAGGTTTTAACATAGTACTTAACCTTCAGCTTAACCTTGGTACTGACATGAAGCTTCTTCATCAAATGCTCATTAAGCTTTTTACTGTTGTTTCCTTGTTGTTTTGAAAGACCTGTACCTAGGTTTGATTTTGCCTCTTTTATTTTCTTTAATTTAAAGCCAAGACGTCATTACCTTGTACCATATATATAGTGTGGCAGACACTAAGGGATCTCTTTGTCTGTCATCATTTTCTGTCCATTTATTTATCCTCTCCAACCTACACTGGGAGTTACACTTTAACCCATACACTGCTGCAGGCTTAAAACTAGGGATTACCCCCCCAACAGTGGCAATTTCCAAAAAAAGATTTTTTTTGTCTAGTATTAGTCAACATTACCATTACCATCATGAAATGAATATATCAGTAATGTATTGTAAAACTTAACTCAAATGCATGACGAGCAGTGACACGAAGTGTAATTAGGCTATAGGTGATGGGAGTTGTATGACTTTTCTTTGTATATGCTGAATCATGTACAGACAACTTCTCTTTACAGTTTGTAATGGTTTTTCTATTTTACTATTATGTTTTCTGCATTCACATTCATAAGTTTATATACACATACAGGTAATACCATATCCATATTTATGTGTTTATGCCATGGGAGAAGTCACCTGCAAAGAGTTTATATCATCATCAGTGGATGAGAAGGAATAGTCTCGTTGAGGAACTTTTAACTCCAGAGGAGTCTATCATTTCCTGCTACTACTGATTGCAGCATAGCCTTGAAACTGCAAGGGGTCTTGGAGTTCTGTAACTGGAAAGAATGAAATTATACATGTATAAGGTATTGTGTGTATTAATTTCGGATTCTGTTTATACACTTCAGCCTATAATTACACATATTACCCGCACACATCATATTTTCATTATATCTGTGTATGGTATATCTTAAAACATGTCTGCAGGCTGAGAGGGACATTACTCTCTGTAAGCTTATATTATGTTTTGTTTTATGGGGTTTTCTTAATCCACTCATGATGTGGGCACTTACCATACTTGTTGTTCACATTCTTTTCCAGCCTCACTTCCAGTACATACTGTGAAATCCAATACAATTACTTTTAACATTACAGAACAAAAACGTTTTTACATTAAATCTCTGGCATATAGATGGGTACACTGTTCAAGGCTTAACTTACCTTTCCATAGCATAACATAATATATGCATCAGTGCCCAGGTCAGAAAAATATAGTGAATATCTAATTTTTTTTGTGATGTGTTGGTCTTGGAATGAAATTTCAGATATATTTTTGTTTATTTATGATTAACCCAGGGTCCTAATGTTACCCACTATCAGTATCAGGGACATGTGAACTCCTTTGGAGTGATAAGTTCTTTGACAAGACTGTACTCCCAGTGATATAGCTTGCTGAAGGTGACCATTCACATGCAGTGTAAACTTTTGCAGGCAGAGCCCAGTAACACTCAAAATGTCAATTGTACAGCTTGTTTACACATTATAAACAGTTTTATAAAAAGATTTAGGTTGTATCACCGCTAGAAGAACAGGGAATGTCCCTGTGTTGGCAGGTACTCCCTCACTAATTACCTCTCCAGCCACTGCCACATGAAGTTTTACCTTCACTTTCACTCAAGAGACTGGTCGTTCACTTGTGTAAAGGCTTTGATGGACTCCATTACTTGCTAGTGATCATCTTAAAGATTATCTGCTATTGTTGTGTGGTTTTTAAATTTTTTCCTACATCACTTAATTGACTTTTCATGAACATCAGATTAGGGAATCGTCGGGTAGTGGTTCAGTGGGTTGGGGACCAGGTATATACCACTAATAAAAAGGTTCATAATGGAACCTAACTTCTAAAATTACTTGTTCATAACTTTGGAAATCTAAATCAGATATGCAATAAACTTTTTACCATTGTTTCCTGTCATTTAGAGAATTGAATGGCTGACTCATAACTCAAATATGAATTTTGATTGAATTATGCCACTTGCAAAAAGGCCTTAACCTGGAATTTAACCTTCAACATAACCTTAGATATAACTTGAAAAGTCTAATTCATATGCCTATGATTTCCCAGCTTCAGACAAATTTATTGGCTTAGACCCATGACTCTAGTTTGGTTTTTGCTTGAATTATGTCACCTATAAAAACTTTTAATCTGAGTGTTAACCTTCAACTTAACCTTGGTCATAACTTAAAAGTCTAAACCAGATTCTAATTACGCTGCATGCAGTTTTTTCCCAGCATTTAAAGAATTGAATGGCATAGTACCCTTAACACTGGTCTAGATTTTGCCTCTAACATTTTTTACATCTACTTGTAGAAAGCTCATAATAGCAGTTACAGTGGCATTTATCTGATATTTGCCAAGATGATTTATATTATGCTCAAAATGAACCAAAATGCATTTCAGCAATATCTCTGTTCATGGTTTGTTCTCAGAAGATTGTTGAAAATTTTATTGTTAATGTAATGCTATTACCTGCATACCACTGTCCACATTTAGTGCTCACCATTCCTCAATCAATAATCCAAATTGTGATTTATTTTGAATGACTGAAACAGTTGTTTCTCTAATTAAGTGATTTTATTTTCATTTTTTTTTTACTTAAACATTCCAGTTAGCTGAAGCTAGAGAGTTGAGCACATGTTGTTGATATTTTGTTTATACTCAACAGGTTTTTGTGTATGGTCTGATGGAACATGAATTTCAGAGATGACAAAGTAGCCATCAGCTTTCTTCTTATCACTAGCCTCTGATTAACAGTTGTGTTTTCTTATACATTCCAAAAAATATTTCCACCCCTTCATATATTACTCCCATTTCTTATGCTGCAATGCAGTTGACACAAGTGTTCATTAGAACACCCTAATAGTTTTATATTATCACCTCTTGCCTTGACACTTTCTCATTCTTTCTTTTATTTTGCCTTATTTAATTAAGGCCTAGCCTTGGTGAGAACTTCTATTTATGAAATTTGTCAAAAAAGAAAAATTCTGAGCATGACTACATGCTACATGAGCAACTTAGAAGCTTGGTAAAATGTGACATATTGAAGATTAAGATGGATAAAAGAACATTATCTTTTCAACAGTTCCACTCATGCTTCATATTTCTAAAATGAGCTTTACATTTTCCCTTCCTTTGGGATGTTAAAGATTCATGACTGTATAGCATTTTATTCCAGGTCATCTTAACTGATTAATTAGATTAGATTAAGGTTCATCCGTACACAGTATTTTAAAACGATGATTCAAAATTCTGAATTTGATATAATCAAAAAGAATAAAAAAATTTATATTATCTTTAGATCTGTGTTATTAATGATTTTTATATTTTGCTGTTCCTAAACAGTTAACATCAATAGATATGCAGCTAGTCCCAGCAGGCATTGAGGCATATAACAAGCTGAATGTGAAACATGAACCTCTCCGTCTCATTACTCCACAGTTTGAGACACCACTACCTCCACTGCAGCCTGCAGTGAGTACCTCATGTTGAAATATCTTAAACTTTGTAATTGATAATGAACTCACTTTAGCGAGGTAGCCCAAGGAACAGACAAACATAAACTTTGTAATAGATAGTAAACTCACTTTAGCAAGGTAGCCCTAGGAACAGACAAACAATGGCTTCATTTGCTCACAATACCTGTCACACAGAATACACTGAAACCAGCATCACCATCCACAGCCAATTCCCACAAACCGTTCTATGGCTTGCTTTGACCAGTTCCCATGCCCAGGTTCAGCTCAGTGACAGCACATTATCCCCTTATACCACATTCCTCCAGTATATTTTGTCTCATGCATACTTTTCACCTTCCAGAAAATTCAGACCAGGGTACGTCAAAACATTTTCCACCCTGTCCTTCCAACTCCTTTTCAGTCTCCCTCTATGCTGTTGCTCTCCCACTTCTGATGTATAGATGACCTTAGTAAGACTTTCCTCATTCATTCTTTACATATGTCCAGAACATTTCTGATCAAACAAAAAATTGTGATCATAACAACTATTTTAGATGAGTTGGCTGATATTTTGAGTTGGAGCATTGTTGGTACTTCATGGTATTCATGAGCAGAAATAAGTCTCAGTCAAGACCAGTTTCTTAAACATTATGGAGAGGTTCCTTTCTGTTCCAGGTATTTCCTCCTTCCTTCCGTGAGTTGCCACATCCTTCACTTGAGCTGTTTGATTTAGATGAAGCATTTAGCTCTGAAAAATCCAGGCTGGCACAGGTGAGGATTTCTTTGATTATATTGTTTTATGTATCTGTATTTATTTTTTACCTTTGTATTATTACTGCTATTAATGAGGGGAACCAGAGTGTGGGTGGACCATTGTTTGTTTTGAAGACTTATGGTGAGAAATGCTTGGAGAAGGAGAATGATTTGTATGTGGCATTTATGGGTCTAGAGAAATCATAAGATAGGGTTGACAGAGAGACAGTAATTAGGGGAAATACAAAATTGTTAGATTCACTAAGGAGATTTTACTACATCATCTTTTACCCTTGAGTTTTATTCCATTCGTCCTGGCAGCCATATTTTCATGTATTTTGAAAAGATGTTTGTGATTCACTTTATTGATCTTGTTCAAAATTTTAAACACTTATATTGAGTCGCCGCAAAGTCTACATTTTTTAAGGGAGAGGAGATCCAATCATTTTGGCCCCTTTGTATGCCAGATTTCTAAGAGATGGGATCAATTTTGTCATGCGTCTTTGAACTTGCATATTCAAGGTGTGGTCTTACCAGAGAATTGTAAAGTGTGAGAATTGTTTTTGGTGTCTTGTAATCCATGTTCCTTGCTATGAAATCTAGCATTTGGTTGCCTTTTTTTCTTGCTTCTTGACCATGTTTAGTGTACTTCAGATTGTTGCTAATGACGACTCCAAGGTCCTTTTAGTTAGAGAGTTTCCAAATAGTTTGTAGTCGTAACGTATATTCTTTTCTCCAAAGTGCATAACTTTACACTTGTCTACAGTGAACTTCATTTGCCATCTGTCTGACCACTCTGCCAGTAAGTTAAGATCTCTTTGAATCATTTCTCAGTCCCACCTGTTTACAGCTCAACCCCCTAATTTAGTATTGTCAGCAAATTTGGATATCTTAGATATGAGACTGATTTCTAAGTCATTAATGTATATTATGAAAACGTTAGGCCTAGGACCAACCTCTGTGGCACACCACTCATTATGTCTAGCCAATCAGAGGCTTCGCTGTTTAATACTACATGCTGCTTTCTTCCATTTAGCCAGTCTCTGATCTGTGTACAGAGTTCTTCACAAAATCCGTGTGCTTTGAGTTTATGTATAAGTCCCTTGTGAGGTACTTTATCGAAAGCCTTTTGGAAATCTATATATACTACATCAGATGGTACTTTTTCATCTCAACTCGGATAACTAAAATTAAAAAAATTACAGCAAATTTGTCAGGCAGGATCTACTAATGCTGTAGCTGTGTTCGTTGTTCGATATAATTTTGTGATCTAGAAATATGACAATTTTATCTAGTATCATTTTTTCCACCATTTTACCTAACACTGATATAAAGCTAATTGGACAGTAGTTCAAGGCACACTCTATGTCTCCTTTTATATATAGGAGTAACATTTGCTAGTTTCCAGTCAGTTGGCACCTGACCATCCAATAGAGATTTGTTGAATATTTTCGTATGGATGCAAGGCATGGGCTGTAGATGAGGATGTGGAAGTGTTAGAAATTAAATGTTTGTAAACAGTATGTGGTGTGAAGTGGTTTTATTGAATAAGCAATGAAAGGGCAAGAGAAAAGTTTGGTAATAAGAATAGTTTGTTTGAGAAAGTTAAAGGTGTGCTGAAATTGTTTGGACATGGATAGAATGACAAAGAGTATATTTGTCAGAAGTGGAGGGGACAAGCAGAGAGGGAAGACCAAATTGGAGATGGAAGATTGAAGGAAAAATATATTTAGTGATTGTGGCCTGAACATGCAGGAGGGTGAAAGGTGCACATGGGATTAAGTGAATATGGAAGTGATGTGATATACAGGGGTCAATATGCTGTCAGTGGACTGAACCAGGGCATGTGAAGCAGCCAGGGAAAATCATGGAAAGGTCTGTGGATAGGGGACTGTGATTTCAATGAAGTATACATGGCAGCCAGAGAATGTATGTGAGCCATTAAGGCTATCCTTCATCTGTTTCTGGCTCTACCTTACCAATGCAGGAAACAGCAAACTTATAGAAATAAATAATCTAAGAAATGTAACTCCAGAAGCTTAGTAATCATGCACAGAACATGTGAATAGTTACATATTGATGACTCAGATTTGCAGGATATTGTTCTCAAGGCATCAGTGGTTTAGTGTGTTCCTGTTGGAAGAGAAGACAACGACTTCATTTGTTAAACAGCCCTTATATCTATCCAGTAGCAAACGCTTCCATCCTCTGTGGTCTGCCCTGCAAGCATGAGATTAATTAGTTAATGAATGAATTAAGGTAACTGTAAAATTTCACTTCAGGTGACTAACAAGTGTAAAGATGAAGATTTGGAGTACTACACCAGAGAATGTGGTGATATCCTTGGTGTAACATCTAAACTGCCTCCTACATCAAGGGATGCTAAACATATACTGGAGTACATTTTCACTCAACTTGTAGAGTTTAAGAAACTGAACCAGGTATGTGAAGTGTAATATTGTGTACTTTAGTGTTTACTGATGAAATTATCTACAAAAAGTAGTTTATTTCTGTCTAGTAGGCTGTTGCTTCATAATTTCTGATTTAAAGTTCTGTATGATAGAGTACTTAATTATGCTGCTTTGGAGTATAAAAAGGTGTTTTAGCAGACTTGTGTTTGAAAGGTTGTTGCTTCATGAAAGCTATTTTAAATCTCAGTATTATGAAGGACTTTATTGAACTGCTTTGTGGTATAAAAAGATATTTTAGTTGGCTTGTTATGTTGCTGGATTGGCCTGCTACAGCATGATTTTTATATGGTCTTTTATATTAACAGTTTTGTAAAGACTAATGTGGATATGCAAACATTCTGTTCTAGATCAGCCACTGTTCCAATTGTGTATTGTAGGTCTGCATGATTGTTGTTGCTACTGTAGTGTCAGGATGTTGTAATGTGATTATGAGGTCTGCACATGAGAGGACCTTCATGCTGCAGTGTGCTGGAAGTAATGGGAGGTCATGTAGGAAGAGATTGAAGAGGGTTGGAAAAAGCATTGGTTTTTGGGGAACTCCACTGAAGAATTTGAGGACTTTAGAGGTAAAACCAACGTGAGTGACTGGCATGGCGGCCAGCTATGAGGGGGTCTAACTACTTTTTCCCATTACCCACCCAATCCACACAACCTTCAAAAAGACTTATACAAACTACAGGAAAACAGACTGGCCAGCCTTTATACAGTACATAGAAACAAAGCCCCAAAACTTTAATATAAATGATTTCCCATCCCTAAATCAGGTACCTCACCCTTCAACATCTCCATCTGAGCCAGCGAAAAGCA
>JAUUDY010230318.1:0-12521 GCA_032361765.1 Panulirus inflatus
GGGTAGCTGGATGGTTCAGTATGCACCACCTAGGCAGCTGGATGGTTCAGTATGCACCACCTGGGCAGCTGGATGGTACAATATGCACCACCTGGGCAGCTGGATGGTTCAATATGCACCACCTGGGCAGCTGGATGGTTCAATATGCAGCATCTGGGCAGCTGGATGGTTCAGTATGCACCACCTGGGTAGCTGGATGGTTCAATATGCACCACCTGGGTAGCTGGATGGTTCAGTATGCACCACCTAGGCAGCTGGATGGTTCAGTATGCACCACCTGGGCAGCTGGATGGTTCAGTATGCATTAGTTACAAAGGTCGTACTCGACACTTCCAAATGTAGGCTTTGATTTGCACAACCTTGACTGGTGACCTTTAACAACTCTCTCTGGGTTCCGGGGAAATAATAATTGATGTTGACTTGACCGTAGTAGTGTGTGTGTGTGTACGTTTGACTGGACCTGGAAGTGGGCACCACCTACCCCGTAACATGATCTTAACAACTCTCTCCCCGCCACTATTGGCGTATATTTAGACAATTAATGTTTTAAAACTTAAAAACCGACTCTAGCTATAACCGGTACTAGCTACAACCAGCTCTACCTACAACCAACACTAGCTACAACCGCTACTTCTACAATCAGCTCTACCTACAACCAATATTAGCTTCAGCCGATACTAGCTACAACCAACTTTAGTTACAGCCAACTTTAGTTACAAACAACACTAGTTACAACCGATACTAGCTACAACCAACTTTACTTACGACCAACTTTAGTTACAACCAACACTAGCTTCAACCGATACTAGCTATATCTAACTTTAGTTATAACCAACACTAGCTTCAACCGATACTAGCTACATCCAACTTTAGTTACAACCAACACTAGCTTCAACCGATACTGGCTACAACCAACTTTAGTTATGACCAACTTTAGGCACAACCAACACTAGTTACAACCGATACCAGCTACAACTAAATCTAGCTACAACCAACAATAACTACAAGCGATTCTAGATACAACCAACTCTTGCTACAACCATCACTAGCTACAATCAACTTTAGTTACCACCAACTTTAGTTACAACCAACACTAGCTACAACCAACTTTAGTTACGACCAACTATAGTTACAACCAACACTAGTTTCAACCGATACTAGCTACAACCAACTTTAGTTACGACCAGCTATGGTTACAACCAACACTAGCTTCAACCGATACTAGCTACAACGAAGTTTAGTTACGACCAACTATAGTTACAACCAACACTATCTTCAACCGATACTAGCTACAACCAAGTGTAGTTACGACCAACTATAGTTACAACCAACACTAGCTTCAACCGATACTAGCTACAACCAACAGTAGTTACGACCAACTTTAGTTACAACCAACAGTAGCTTCAACCGATACTAGCTACAACCATCTTTAGTTATGACCAACTATAGTCACAACCAACACTAGCTTCAACCGATACTAGCTACAACCAACTTTAGTTACTACCAACTTTAGGCACAATCAACCCTAGTTGCAACCGATTCCAGCTACAACCAAATCTAGCTACAGCTAAGATTTACTACAAGCGATACTAGCTACAACCAACTCTTGCTACAACCATCACTAGCTACAATCAACTTTAGTTACGACCAACTTTAGTTACAACCAACACTAGCTACATCCAACTTTAGTTACGACCAACTATAGTTACAACCAACACTAGTTTCAACCGATACTAGCTACATCCAACTTTAGTTACACCCAACACTAGCTTCAACCGATACTAGCTACAACCAACTTTAGTTACAACCAACAGTAGCTTCAACCCATACTAGCTACAACCAACTTTAGTTACGACCAACTATAGTTACAACCAACACTTGCTTCAACCGATACTAGCTACAACCAACTTT
Source organism: Panulirus inflatus (assembly GCA_032361765.1). NCBI lineage: Eukaryota > Metazoa > Arthropoda > Malacostraca > Decapoda > Palinuridae > Panulirus > Panulirus inflatus. The sequence goes on from JAUUDY010230318.1 coordinate 1,912, forward strand.
AGTTACGACCAACTTTAGTTACAACCAACATTAGCTTCAACCGATACTAGCTACAACCAACTTTAGTTACGACCAACTATAATTACAACCAACACTAGCTTCAACCGATACTAGCTACATCCAACTTTAGTTACAACCAACACTAGCTTCAACCGATACTAGCTACAACCAACTTTAGTTACGACCAACTTTAGTTACAACCAACACTAGTTACAACCGATACCAGCTACTACCAACATTAGCTACAAGCGTTACTAGCTACAACCAACTCTTGCTACAACCATCACTAGCTACAACCGATACTAGCTACAACCAATACTAGCCACAACCGACACTAGCTACAACCAACTCTAGCTACAACCAACATTAGCTACAACCAAAACTAACTACAACCCAAACTAGCTACAACCAACACTAGCTACAGCCGATACTAGCTACAACCAAGATTAGCTACAACCGACACTAGCTACAATAAGCGATAGTCAACGCTAGCTACAACCGATACTAGCTACAACCAACACTAGCTACAACCCACAGTAGCTACAGCCAACACTCTAGCTACAACCGATACTAGCTACAACCAAAAAACTAGCTACAACCGACACTAACTACACCCAACACTACCTACAACCAATACTAGCTAAAACCAACACTACCTACAGTCAACACTAGCTACAACTAGCTCCAGTCAACTCTAAATACAACCGACGCTAGCTACATTCCACACTAGCTACAACCGAATTCAGCCACAATCAACACTCGCTACAACCAACGCTAGCCACAATCAGCACTAGCTAACACCAGCACTAGCTACAACCAGCACTAGCTGTAACCAACACAAGCTACAACCGAATTAGTTACAGCCAGCACTAGTTACAACCAAAACTAGCTGAAGCAAACTGGATATAACCTACACTAGCTATATCCAACGCTAGGTACAACCAGCACTAGATACAACCGACACTGGCTACAACCAACACTGACCATTACCAAGACAGGTCACCACCAAAACTTACCTACACTGTTCACCTCTGACGTTGGTCACCACCAACACTGGTCACCACCAAAACTTACCTCCACCAACACTGGTCATCACCTGTACTGTTCACCTCCAACATTGGTCATCTCCAACACTGGTGACTACCACCACCAACACTGTTCACCACCTACACTGGTCACCACCAGCACTAGTCATCACAAACGCTGGTCACCACCTACTCTGATCACCACCAAAGCCTGCCTCTACCAACACTGGTCACCACCAACACTAATCACCGCCAACACTGGTCACCACCAATACTGGTCACCACCTACGGTGGTCACCATCAACGCTGGTCACCTCCAACACTGGTCACCACCTACTCTGTTCACCTCCAACACTGGTCTTTTCCAACACTGGTCACCACCAAAGCTGATCATCACCAACACTGGACACCACCTACACTTGTCACCAGCAACACTTGTCATCACCAGCATTGGTTACCACCAACACTAGTAACCACCTTCACTGGTCATAACCATCACTGCTCATCACCAGCACTGGTCACCACCTACGCTGGTGACCACCAACACTGGTCACCAACAACAGTGGTCACCTTCGACACTGGCCATCTCCAACACTGGTCACCACCAACACAGGTCACCACCAAAACTTACCTCCACCAACACTGGTCATCTACACTTCACCTCCAACACTGGTAATCTCCAACACTGGTCGCCACCATCAACTCTGGTCACCACTTACACTAGCCACCACCATCACAAGTCACCACCAACACCGGTCATCACCAACACTGGTCAACACCAAAACCTACCTCCACCAACGCTGACCACCACCAACAATGGTCACCACCTACGCTGGTCATCATCAACGCTGGTCACCTCCAACACTGGTCACCACCTACACTGTTCACTTTCAACACTGTTCTTCTCCAACACTGGTCACCACCAACACTGATCATGACCAACACTGGTCACCACCTGCACTTGTCACCACCAACATTGGTCATCACCAAACACTGGTCACCACCACGACTGGTCATTACCAACACTGGTCACCACCAACACTGGTCACCACCAACACTGGTCACCACCTACACTGGTCACCACCAACACTGGCCACCACCAACACTGATCACCACCAACACTGGTCAGTACCAACACTGGTCACCACCAACTCTGGTCACCACCTACACTGGTCACCACCAACACTGGTCATCACCAACACTGATCACCACTAACACTAATCACCACCAACAATGGTCACCACCAACACTGGTCATCACCAACTTTTGATCACCACCAACACTGACAACCACCAACACTGGTCACCATCAACATTGATCATCATCAACGCTGGTCAGCTCCAACACTGGTCACCACCTACACTGTTCACCTCCGACACTGGTCTTCTCCAACACTGGTCACCACCAACACTGATCATGACCAACACTGGTTACTACCTACACTTGTCACCACCATCACTGGTCCCAAACAATGGCCACCATCAACATTGGTCTCCACCAACACTGGTCACCTCCAACACTAGTCCCTACCAACGTTGATCACCACCTAAACTGGTCTCCAGCAACATTGGTCACTACCTACACTTGTGACCACCAACAATGGTCACCACCAACACTGGTCACCATCAACACTGATCGTCACCAACACTGGTCACCACCAACAATTGCCACCAACACTTGTCACCACCATCACTGGTCCCAAACAATGGCCACCATCAACACTGGTCACCACCAACACCGGTCACCCCTAACACTAGTCACTGCCAACATTGGTCACCACCTAAATTGGTCTCCAGCAACATTGGTCACTACCTACACTTGTTACCACCATCACTGGTCACCACCAACACTGGTCTCCACCAACATTGGTCACCACCATTTGTCACTTCCAGCATTGGTTGCCACCAACACTGGTCACCAACAACATGGCCACCATCAACACTGGTCACCAACACTGGTCACCACCAACATTTGTCACTTCCAACATTGGTAGCCACCAACACTGGTCACCACCAACATTGATCACAAACAACACTGGTAACCTGCAATATTGGTCACCACCAACACGTCACTTCCAACATTGGTCACCACCAACACTGGTCATCACCAATACTGGTCACTACTAGCATTTGTCACCAAGATCACTGGTGACCTGCAATATTGGTCATCTGGTACATATGTTACCACCAACACTGGCCATCACCAACATTGGTCACCACCAACATTGGTCACCACCTACACTGGTCACCACCAACGCTGTTCACCACCATCACTGGTTCCATCAACACTGGCCACCAGCAACACCGGTCACCACCATCACTGATCACTACCAACACTGGTCCCACCAACACTGGTCACCACCAACACTGGTCACCACCAACACTGATCACCAAGCTGTCGGAGGGCACGTCAGGGACATGGAACAAGCTGTTGGAGGGCACGTCAGGGACATGGTACAAGCTGTCGGAGGGCACGTCAGGGACATGGAACAAGCTGTGGGAGGGCACGTCAGGGACATGGAACAAGCTGTCGGAGGGCACGTCAGGGACATGGAACAGCAGGGTGATGATAGTGTGGTGTCCATATGGATGTCCAGGTCCAGTCTTATTGATGAACCACAGACCACCAGTAACGGACCATGGACTACTACCTACCCACACCTGTCACTAGACACTTGCTTTTTTCTTTCATGTTTGTTTTGTGCGTCTCCGAGGTAGCGACAGGAACGTTCGAACGAAGAAATCGCCACATTCGCTCTTATCCTTGCTCTAGCTGTCATGTGCAATGCACCAAAACCACAGCTCTCTATGCACAACCAGACCCCACAGACCTTACCATGGTTTACCCCAGACGTTTTATATCCCCTGGTGCAGTCCAGTGACAGCACATCGTTCCTGGCAAACCAATCGCTCCAAGTGTCTGTATCCCGTTCACGCCTTTCACTCTCCTTTATGATGAAGCTTAGAGCTCGAAAAATGAGAAACATCCCATCCTTCTATCTCCAGTTTAGGTTCTCCGTTCTCCTTGTTCCCTCCACTGCTGACACCTAGCTTGCTCCTCACTCATTCTCTCCATATGTCCAAACCATTTCAACACACGTTCTTCTGCTCTCTCTCAACCACACTCATCTTATTACCTCACTTCCCTTATCCTATCATGGCTTTCTCGAGAAGCCCTCGTCACACCACATCTTATCTTGAAACATTTCATTTCGTACACATGTCCCTTCCTTCGTCCATTCATAATGTGACATATTTCATCCTCACTGTTCCCTCACCTTATGACTCGCCTCCTGATCCGTAGTGACATAAGCTGACATGTCCACTTCCAGGTATCTGAAACATTTCACCTCCTCCATGGTTTCTCTATTCATTTCACACCCCAAAATAGCCTGTCTTTGCTCTGCTAAATGTAATAATCTTGCTTTTATTCACTTTTACTTTCTACTTTCTCCTGTCACACATTCCTCAGTCGTTGTTGGAATGATCTACTACCAGTTGACCTGAATGGTGGCTGGTCAATTAGGTGACTAGATGTAGGGAAGGTTTTCCCTCACAGTTGGCATGAATCATGTCAGGCATGATATTGATTATGTTATAGCACCAGGGCCCACTTAACCTCTCCTATGCTTCTTGTCTACTGTAAACTGCTGTATACTACGGTAACTTTATATTACACTGTTGTATACTACAGTAACTGTCTAGTACACTTGTATACTAAAGTAACTACAGTACACTTGTACACTACAGTAACTGTGTAGTAAACAGTCGTATACCACAGTAACTGTATAGTATTCTGTTGTATACAAGAGTAACTGTATAGTACACTGCTGCATACTACAATAACTGTAGTATACTATTGTATACTACAGTACCTATAGTCCACTGTTGTATACTACAGTAACTATAGTACACTGTTGTATACTACATTAACTGTATAGCGCACTTTTGTATACTACAGTAACTGTATAGTACACTGTTGTATACTACAGTAACTATAGTGCACCGTTGTGTACTACATTAAGTATGCAGTAAACGGTTTACCATATTAAATGTATAGTACACCGTTGTTTACCACAGTAACGATACTGTAAACCTGTTGTGTACCACTAACTCTATAGTACACTGTTGTATACCACAGTAACTGCACAATTAACTGTTTTATACCACAGTAAGTGTCTAGTGCATCGTTGTATAACACAATAATTGCACAGTAAACTGTTTTAAAGTAACTGTGTAGTACACCGTTTATACCAGAGTAACTTTATAGTAAACCGTTATTTACTACCGTAACTGCATAGCACACCATTGTATACAACGGTAACCGTATAGTAAACTTGTATAACACAGTAACTATAGTGCATCATTGCATACCACAGTAATTGTGTAGTACACCGTTACATACCACAGTAACTGTATAGTAAACTGTTGTATACCACAGTAACTGTAAGGTGCACCGTTGCATGCTCCAGTAACTTTATAATACGCCGTTGCATACCACAGTAACTGTATAGTACACACTTGTATACCACAGTAACTATATAGTACACAGTTGTATACTAAGGTAACTACAGTAGATTTTTGTATACCATAGTAACTTTACAGTACACTGTTGTATAGCACGGGAATTGCACAGTAAACTTGTATACCACAGTAACTGTATAGTACACTTGTATACTACAGTTTCTGTACTGTATGCTGTTGAATAAGACAGTAACTGTATAATGCGCTGTTGTATACCACAGTAGCTTTAAAGAACACAGTTGTATACTACAGTAACTGTACAATTAACTGTTGTATGCCAAAGTACTATAGTAAACAGTTGTATACCACAGTAACTGTCCAGTAAACTGTTGTATATCACAGTAACTCCATAGTACACCGTCGTATACAACAGTAACTATATAGTAAACTGTTATATACAACAATAACTGTATAGTACACTGTTGTATACTATAGTAACTGTACAGTAAGCTGTTGCATACCACAGTAACTGTATAATACACCGTTATATACCACAGTAACTTTAAAGAACACTTGTATACCATACTAACTGTACAATAAACTGGTGTATACTAAAGTAACCGTATAATAATTATTAATGTTGTATACCACTAACTGTACAGTAAACTTGTATACCACACTAACTGTACAGTATACCACAATGTTTGTACAATAGATATTTTATACCACAGTAACTTTAGATTACAGCGTTGTATACCACACTAACTTTAGATTACATCGTTGTATACCACAGTAACTTTATAGTGCTCCGTTTTATATCACAGTATATGTGCAGTAAACTGTTATATACAACTGTAACTATATAGTGCATCGTTGTATACCCCAATAACTATAGTAAACTGGTATACCACAGTAATTGTATAGTACACCGTCATATACATCGGTAACTGTACCACAGTAACTGTATAGTAATCTGTTGTATACCACAGTAACTATATGATGCACTACAGTAACTGTATACTACAGTAACTGTAGACAAGATTGTTTTATACTATAGTAACTGTATAGTACACCGTTGTATACCTCAGTAACTATAGTATACCGTTGTATACCACAGTATCTGTATAGTGCACCGTTGTATACCACAGTAACTGTATAGTAATCTATTGTATACCACAGTAACTATATGATACACCATTTTATACCACAGTAACTGTAGAGCAAACTGTTTTATACCACAGTAACTGTATAGTACACTGTTGCTTACCACAATAACTGTAGAGTGCACCGTTGTACACCACAATAACTATAGTAATCTGTTGTATGCCACAGTAACTATATAACACACCATTGTGTACTACAGTAACTATAGAGCCAAATGTTTTATACAACAGTAACTATATAGTACACAGTTGTATGCCACAGTAACTCTATAGTACACTGGATTATACCACAGTAACTGTATAGTGTACCGTTTTATACCACAGTAACTATAGTACACCATTGTATACCACAGTAACTTATAGTACGCCGTTGTATACCACAGTAACTGTACATTGAACTGTTGTATACCACAGTAACTTATAGTACACCGTTGTATACCACAGTAACTGTACATTGAACTTTTGTATACCACACTAACTGTATAGTACACCGTTGTATACCACAGTAACTGTATGGTGCACCGTTGTACACCACAGTAACTGTAATCTGTTGTATACCCCAGTAACTATATGATACACCATTGTGTACTACAATAACTGTAGAGCCAAATGTTTTATACAACAGTAACTGTATAGTACACAGGTGTATGCCACAGTAACTGTATAGTACACCGTTGTATACCACATTAACTGTATAGTGCACCGATTTATACCACAGTAACTATAGTACACCATTGTATACCACAGTAACTATATAGTACACCGTTGTAGACCACAGTAAATATATACACCGTTGTGTATCACAGTAACTGTACAGTAAACTGCTCTATACCACAGTAACTGTACATTAAACTGTTGTATACACCGTAATTATAGTACACCGTTGTATACCACAGTAACTATAGTACACCGTTGTATACGACTATAACGGTACAGTAAACTTCTTGTATACCGCAGTAACTGTAAAGTGCACCGTTGTATACTACAGTAACTTTAGTACGTCGTTGTATACCAAAGTAACTAGCATATACCATTGTATACCACAGTAACTGTACATTAAACTATTGTATACCACAATAGCTGCAAAGTACATCGTTGTATACCACAGTAACTGTACATTAAACTGTTGTATACCGCAGTAACTATATAGTACACTGTTGTTTACCACAGTAATTATTGTATACCAGAGTAACTGTATAGTACACCGTTGTATACCACAATAACTACAGTAATCCTGTATACTGTAGTAACTGTGAATTACACCGTTGTATACTACAGTAACTATAGTACATCTTTGTATACCATTGTATACTACAGTAACTGTACATCAAACTATTGTATACCACAATAGCTGCAAAGTACACCGTTGTATACCACAGTAACTGTACATTAGACTGTTGTATACCGCAGTAACTATCTTACACTGTTGTATACCACAGTAACAATACAAGTAACTGTTTTATACAACAGTAACTTTATAGCACACCGTTGTATGCTACAGTAACTGTACATTAAACTTGTATACCACAGTAACTATAGTGCACCGTTGTATACCACAGTAACTATATTATACCGTTGTATTATACAGTAACTGTACAATAAACTGTTGTATACCACATCGTTATATACCACTGTAACTGTGTAGTACACCATTGTATACCACAGTAACTATAGTACACCGCCGTATGCCATAATAACTGTAGTAAACTACTGTATACTATAGTAAGTGTACATTACACCTTTGTATAGCACAGTAACTGTATAGTTCATTGTTCTATACCACACTAACTGTATAGTGCATTGTTGTTTACCACAGTAACTGTATTGTACATCATTGTATACCGCAGTAACTGTATAGTCCACCGTTGTATACCACAGTAACTATATAGTGCACCGTTGTGCACCACAGTAGCTGCATATTACACCTTCGTATACTTCAATAACTGTAAACTGTTGTGTACCACAGTAACTTTAAAGTACACTGTTGTATACCACGGGAACTGCACAATAAACTGTTGTATACCACAGTAAGTGTATAGTACACCTTTGTTTACCTCAGTAACTGTATAGTACACCGTTGAATACGACAGTGTCTGTAGAGTAAACTGTTTAACACAAAACTGTATAGAACACCGTTGTATATCACAGTAACCGTACATTAAAGTGTTGTATACCACAGTAACTGTACAATGCACTGTTGTATACCACAGTAACTGTATAAGTAACTGTTTTATATCACAGTAACTCTATGTAACACCATTGTATACTACAGTAACTGTACAATAAATTTGTATACCATAGTATTTGTATAATACATCGTTGTATACCACAGTAACTGTACAATAAACTGTTGTATACCACAGAAACTATAGTACACCGTTGTATACCACAGTAACTATAGTACACCGTTGTATACCACAGTAACTAGTAAACTACTGTATACCACAGTAATTGTTTAGTACTTTGTTGAAGAAACAGTGAATTATAGTTCACCTTTATATACTACAGTAACTGTATAGTGCAATGCTGTATACCACAGTAACTGAATTACACCATTGCATACCACAGTAACTTATATTACACTTTTGTATACTTCAATAACTGTAAGCTGTTGTATACCACTGTAGCTGTATAGTATGCTGTTGTATACCTCATTAACTGTACAGTAAACTGTTGTATACCACAATAAGTGTCTAGTACACTTGTATACCACAGTAACTCTATAGTACACCGTTGTATACTGCAGAAACTAAATTACACCATTGTATATCAAATTAACTGTAGTAAATCGTTGTATGCCACAGTAACTGTATAGTGCACCGTTGTATACTACAGTAACTTTATAGTGCACCGTTGTTTACCACAGTAAATGTACAGTAAACTGTTGTATACCACAGTAACTGTGTAGTACACTGTTGTTTACCACAGTAACTACAATAAGGTGTTGTATACCACGGTAGCTGTATAGTATACCATTGTATACCAAATAACTGTGTAGTACACCATTGTATACCACAGTAACTGTATAGTACACCATTATATAAGAATAACTATAAAGTTCACCATTCTATACCACAGTAACTGTAAACTGTTGTATACCTCAGTAACTGTACAGTAAACGTGTTTACCATATTAACTAAAGTACACCATTGTATACCATATTAACTGTAAAGTACACCATTGTATACCACTGTAACTGTTTAGTACACAGTTGAATAACACAATAATTGCATATAAAACTGTTTTATATCATGGTAACTGTATAGTATGCCGTTGTATACCACAGTATTTGTATGGTATACCATCGTATACCACAGTAAATGTCCAGTAAATTGTTTTATGCCACAGTTACTGTATATTACACCGTTGTATATTAAACTATTTTATACCATAGTAACTGTATAGTACATAGTTGGATACTGCAGTAACTAAACTGTAAACTGATTTATACAACAATAACTGTATAGTACACCGTTGTATACCGCAGTAACTAAACTGTAAACTGTTTTATACAACAATTACTGTATAGTACAATGTTGTATATCACAGTAACTGTACAGTAGAATGTCGTACTCTACAGTAGGCTGTTGTACACTATAGCAGCTGTACAGTAGACAGTTGGTGCACTACACTAGCTGTATGGTACACTTGTACAGGACAGTAGCTCAACAATAGACTGTTGTACACTACAGTAGATGTACAGCCTCATTGTGTTATACAGTCAAGAACAATAAGGATGGTTGTTGTATTATGAACAGTATGGATGGTCGTTGTATTAAGAATGATAGGGATGGGTGTTGTATTAAGAACAATAGGGATGGTTGTTGTATTAAGAACAATAGGGATGGTTGTATTAAGAACAATAGGGATGCGTGTTGTATTAAGAACAATAGGGATGGTTCTTGAATTAAGAACAATAAGAATGGTTGTTGTATTAGGAACAATAGGGATGGTTGTTG
>JAUUDY010230429.1:0-12521 GCA_032361765.1 Panulirus inflatus
TCTCTATCTCTCTCTCTCTCTCTCTCTCTCTCTCTCTCTCTCTCTCTCTCTCAACATTTTCTTAATCTTTGTGAAGTTTGCTTATACTCGCTCTTTTGCCTCTGTATCATAATTATGTCTTTTAATCACATGCTTTTTTCCAGCAATGCAGTTAATGTTCATACTAGAACATCTTTCTTTTCTCTTTCACAAGCAACTTTTTGTTCCCACCACTCATAACTCTTTCTCACATGCCTATCTCCCACCTTTTGCATGCCATGCATTTATCTCCTAAGTACCTTTCATTCCTCACCTGCTCCCCTAGTTTCAGTCACTCTCACTTTTTGCCATATTTCACTTAATCTTTCTTGGTATCTCTACACATAAGCCTGTTTTTGAAGCTCACTCTCTTCCCATCCTTATCGTTTCTTCTTCAGAAACCTTTGCAAGCATTCACCCTCACCTTCACTAAGTAATGATGAAATGCCTTTGAGCACTTGAAAAATTAAGGTCTGTGTTCAGTAAGGCTTGTCCTTGAAGCTCTCTGAACTACTGTATAAACACTTTAAGGATGGTAAGGATTGTAATGGTATGTTTGGTAAATAATGGGAGCATATTGATTGATAGTGACAAGCATATAATATTAGATTGCACCTCTATGAATGCTGTCATGTTCTTACAGCTTACACTCAACAATTGGAAGATGTTGTGTTGGAGAACCTGGAGTGGTGGACTCAGCTTCGGGAGCGAGTAGTGAAACTACGGCACCAGCTAGAGGAGGAAGAAAAAATTTCTCGTCGCCAACACGTGTGAACTTAGTTTAATTTATTATCCATCCATACACCCACTCTTCATATATCATAAGTCTTACATATAGTTTGAAGACTGTTAACTATCATCTGCTCACTGCATTGATATATGACTTTAATGTTTATTGAAGTCTGTGCTTTCTGCATTTTATATTCAGTGTTAATACCAAACACCTAACAAGAATGATATGTATATGTGAACTTGTATATGAAGTGGTCATCCCCATTCTGCTTTAGCTCTGGAATTGTTTCCATAAGTCTTCTTTAAGAATGGGAATTATGAACCTCAAGATCTGTGATTAACGCCTTCCCATTAAAGTACAGAATGTACAAGTGCAAGCCATACTTTGGGTTTTGATCTTAAGAGCAAAATGCTGTGCAGTGTTACCTTGGTAAGAGATTTAAGCCATGTATTGGTTTCGTGATAATTTGGTCTTAATCTAATGTTCTGTAATTGGTTTTGTCTTGAAAATGTGTACAGCAAATGTTGGATATTATTAGACCATTGATGTGTGTATATATACAAATCGTAGATGGTTACTCTTCTTTTCATTGAGTTTGTGTATTGGTAGTAGAGATATAGTTACTGTGCTCAATGTTTTGTGACATTTTAACTTCAAAAATCCCATTTGGTAACTCCTGCGTACATCATTGAATTTGAGAAGTAACATAACTTGGCATGATAACTTAAGTTTTACAAATTTAATATTTCTTAAGGTTTTTATCAATTTACTTTCAGATTTTACATATCTGGCTGCAGTGGTTCTCCTACATTCCTTCACCCCCCTGTTGCTCCATTTACTAATCCTATGCTATTCCCTGTAATATCTTTTCATACTGTCCAAACAGCACTTCTCTGTAGACACAAGCTAGACTTATGGACCAGACAAGATCCATTTGAACATAATGAGAAAGTGTGCCTCCAAACTTGTGCCTGTACTTTCTAGTCTGTATGGCTTCTATGAAAAGCCATGAATGTATTTGTTTATGGAAACATGTATTGGTACATCCCATGTCAAGGGTGACCTTTCAAATCCCCACAACTAAAGTCCTATTGCTTTGATTTATACTGTTTGAATTTTCTGCTCCTTGAATCCCTCCTCAGTTATCACAAACTTTGATTTATACTGTTTGAATTTTCTGCTCCTTGAATCCCTCCTCAGCTATCACATCCTCACACAGTTTGAATCTCACAGTCTTCTCTTTGATCATAAATATGGCTTCTGCTAAGCAGGATATTTGAACTTGGTTAAACTTAATGCCCCCAAGTCCAATTTCTACCTGTCACTTTCTCTGAAACCCCCTCACAAATTTCCTATATCTTTTCTCTGTCTATCTGTCTACCTCACTATATCTCAGATGTATGCTCCCACTGGGAACTCTCTCAAGGGAATGGCCTCGGCAAAAGTCTCCATAACTGGTGAATTCCAGTACTGCATTTTAGCCATAAGTGCCTCACCATTGATATGCCCCTGGCAGAGGGCAATTCTCGTGCAGTGTTTTAAGAGGCTCATATGTTATGTTCCTTCCATGTGTCTTCTACGTAATGTTCTAACCTACTACTTAATGCTTCTGCATAATTTTCCTACCTGCTACTTCTACCTAATGTTCCTACTACTACAGTCTGTAATCCTACCATTTTGTCAAAAGGTGGGTCTAGCACAGCACTCTGCAGGAAAATCGAGTTACGAAGAATGAAGTGTGTGAGTTAAGTGTTTTCATGTGTTATGTAGGAGAGATTGTATGTTTGTGAACAGAATGCCTTCAGTACATGTGTGTATGAGACAGAAAGAAAAGACAGAGGAGTGTGGCTTGACACCCAATGAAGTGCTGGCTCACTAACTCTTCTGATACCAAGGCAGATAGTACCTGTAATGTTCCTTTCTGGTAGTAGGTGACCCCGTTCCAGCTACTGCCTACTGTATCTTTTTATAGATATGTAATGCCACTACTAAACACTGTGAACGTATTCAGTACTATATCACTGTAACATTTAACCCATCTTGGAAACCTAACATTGCACAGATTGCTGTCTGCTTCTTAAGAAACTGGGAGTCCTCTCTAGGTGCCAAAAAGTCATTTCTTTTGAACAGTTGCACCATTTATATCAAGGATGATGTCATCCTTCTATAGAGTTATGATGTCAAAGCTGGGGAGGTTCTTCCTCTGAATACTTGATAGGCTGGGTCTGATTTATCAATTCTCCTCATCTAACCGGATTAGTTGAACCACGTGTGTTGCCAGCATAATGTTTCACTTCCCTTTATATGTAGGAATTACTTTGGTATATGCTCCTGAGAGTTGGCTGCTTGTGTGCCCTCACGATTTTAATTAAACTATGTAACACTCCGCAAGCTACTGTGTCACATAAGCAATATGAGGCCATTGATAACTCAAGAGTTTGGTCACTGGTATGTTTCTTTCCCAACACTTCATTGCTTTTGAACTTTATATACCCCTCCTATCTCTTTAAAACTGTGACCAGGCCATTTTTAAAAGGTAGGTTTTCCTTTTCCTCTAAAAATTCTAGATATTTTTCATTCTTCTTTCCATGAAAACTTTTCATACCTCAGTTAAAGCCTGGCTTTGATGTGGACTTGTGTCCAAGACTGGTGCCTCCCATATGAAAATAAGTGGAAAAATGTTATATACTTTTTATGTTTCATGTAACTTAAATGGAGAAGAGTATTTTTCGTCTTTTGGTATGGTCATTCCTAATAAGGTTAATTTTCTAGCATTTGATAACAATGCAATCATCAGAAGTAATACTTGTATCTTTCATTTTCATTTCAAGATTTGGGAACCCCATTTGACTGATTTCAACGCAGGAAATGGCGAATATGTATGAAAAGAAAAAACATTGGAAACATAAATTTCATTAATTAATTGATTTAATTTACTGAGAAATGTATAAAGAATCATACAAGGTTCAGCAGGAAAACTGAAATAGAAGTAAGCTGGCCAAAGATAGAGTTTGCCTCTTCATTGTCTGTTCTTTTGAATTAACAACTGTTCATATTAACTAAGGTTGATTTCTTCCAAACTCACTGAAATTTACTTTTAAGTCAGGAAAGCAAATACTCAATAATATTTTTAGAATGAATAGATAAAGTCATTAGTCTTCACAGAAAGGATGTAGCAGTTTATGAAAGAATTGATAGAGGAATGAGAGGATGGATGAATGTATGTATTTTTATTATGCCTTATTATAACCTGTTACATTTAATGTATGAAAATTTTGATATATGCATAAATTGTTAAATGGCTCTCATCAAATACTACAAAAAAGCAAGGTTTACACCCATTTTATGAATATTTTTTTTAAGATATGATTAAAGGAATTAGTGTGAGAGGAGGACCGCCAGTGACATGGGGAAATAGATTAGAAGAGCACTGGAGGGAGAGAATGGAAGAAAATATATTAGAAGAGCACTGAAGGGAGAGAATTGGGGAAAGAATGTGTGAAATAGCTTATGGGAGAGAGGCATGTAAGGGCAGGGGTAAGTGGAGACTCTTGCTGTGGCAACCCCCTTGATGGGAGTTCTTGGAGGGAATGGGTATCAGAGATATAGATAGATAGATAGATAGATATACCTTTCAGCTGCAGTAAGTAAATATAATAATTCTATGAAGTTTTCTTCCATGAGGTTCTTTCAAGGCAATGCAAATGTTATGTCATTTTGAATGAAAAGGCTCAACTTAGCGCACTGACCAAGCTTCACATTGCTTTGTTAAGTGTTATTGCTACTTGATGTTACAATTACCTGATGCTTGTACATAAACTTTGCATAAAGTATGGTACAAGACCAGTTTACTGTGAGGGTAATTACCTAATACTTGTTTGTAAACTTGGCATAAAGTATGTTACTAGCCCAGTTTACCTTGAGGGTAGGTAGACTTATATTGTGATATTTATTATAACATAATACTGCTGTAAAGATAAATAACTACAGTGTATCTTGAAGATTTTTACTTTGTATTTATTTATTGGTAAGTGACTCAGTTATGATGACCAAAAATTGTATGATACGTTACATGTAGCTATATGATTAACAGTGTTTCCTCTTTGGAATCTTGTATGGATTATTTTGATTAAAGAACTTGACCTACCCTGACACATAGATATAGGGTGCAAGTTACTTAAAGCCATTAGTAATTTATCTTTGTCCATTTCCAAGACCAAATTGTGAACATGCATTATTGACTCACTAATTTATTCAGTTAAATTGTAATCTTCCTTCACAGTAGTTTTAAGTATAGGTAAAAATGTATATAACCCAAAATGCAACTGTGTGTCAGTGGTGTATGTTCTGTGAGTTTGGTTTTGAAGCAGTTCATCATTCATCAGATATTAAGTTCTTTTTGTAAGTCCATCATTGTATAGAAAGTAATCAAGAAACCCAGGAACAATTTTAGTGAATATGTGAATGATGTTCATTGCCAAACTAACATTCCATAACCTTTTGAAATACAGGAAAATATGTATATGGATTTGTAAGATTTTATGTGCAGATAATGTAATTATCAAAATACAAACTTCCAAGACTGTGCTTTGTATAATAAAGATATTCCTTTCAGAATTTTGAAAAGACCAAGCATCAAATAGTCATCGAGAAACCAGCAACTGATGCTTAACATAAGATTAAAAGAGAGGAAGACGTCAGTTAGTGAGTGGTGATTATTGGGAGAAATATTTCTCGTCCTTTAATATGCTCTGTATCAGAGCACTGACCCAGTTAATCAGTTTAGAAAGGCAGCCAGCCAGTGTCCATGAACTGCTTGTATACCTGTTACTAGTTTGTGTTCACCAGCAGCTTTACCAACATGTTTGGTTCAGTGTTCATCTTCTGCCTCATACATGACCATTGTTTCCAGTGATTTGATTTGGAAGCTCTCATGAATTTGTCCACAGTTTTGTATATAAGTAGGCTGTAAAAAGTGGATTCAAGTTTTAGCATTTTTCATTTTCATCACACTAAACAGTCAGCAGGAAAATCTCATGTATTCGGTAACTCATAATTTAAAACCTTTGTCTTGAGATTCTTGCATCAACTGTCCCCCATATGCTCTTCAGCTGTGCTACTGTCATTTCAGTTGAAGTTGTCAACACAAACCTGCATTTCTATAACAACTGACATGATACCTATGAACTTGAGATTCATGCTGCATATGAAGGCTGGTTTGAAAATTAATGTTCTGCCTGCTTAATGGTGCTTTGAAGTGGTGGCAGGCAGTGTTTTACTACATGCTCATGGTTATTTACATTGATTTAATCTTTTTAAATGAAGGCCTTACTTAACAATATATGAAGTGAAGGTTTGTGTTGATTGGAAAATATATATATTGCTTTTTATAAATTAAAAGCTATCTTTGGTTATTTTTTCAGCAAATTTTAACCTGATTTTTATTACCCTAAAGTTTCCAAAAAAGTTTATTATAAATGCCTTAATGTATTTGTAAAAAATGTGTAGAAGACACAACATAATGACATAAACTTGTGAATGTTAATGATGCAGTTTATGAGGTTCTTTTTAACACAAGTAAAAAGCACAAATTAATTTAGCCATCGTTTCAGTACATACAATCCTTTTCTGTAACTCATAATTGTGCACAAATGTCAGGAATACTTGAAAATTATGTAAACATTGTATGAAAAATTACTTGTATTTGTTTTACAAACCAAGATGTACAGTGAGTTTTTCAGAATGGGAGATTAACAAGCAGAACATTTGTATACACAGAAACTTTATTTTTGTATAGTGCAATAAGAAAGGGAGGTATAAAGAAAATAGGGAATGAGAAAAAAAGACCATTGATATGTTAAACTTCAAACCACAAGCCGTCCTCAAACATTTCATTTCCATCACATTACCATCTTCCATACTTTTATATTTAGGACCTATGGCTCATCCATACAGCACCCTCAGAATTGGCTGAATGCCTGTATAGTGAGATCGAATAAAGGCACTGGTTACCAAAGTGACTGCTCAGCATACAGTTTATAGTAAAGTGTGTTAAGCAGCCAGAGGTAAGCATGGAAAGGACTGTGGGGCCTGTGGTTTTGGTACATTGCATGTCACAGTTATAGAATGAATGTTGAGGAATGCAGTCTATATTCATTTGTTCCTGGAGCTACCTCAAACATGGTAAACAGTGAACAAATGAAATAAGTTTATCTTGTAGTATGGTATGCATAGAGTCTTAGACTGTGGAGGAACATTATGACCTTAGAAATGGTAGAGGATGTATGAATCGGGTATTTGCATTGAAGAATGCATGCAAAAAATATAGAAAACAGAGGGACCAGTGTGTGGTGTTATGGATGTGGAGAAAGTGCATGTTAGGGTTAATAAGAGATGCTCAGTGGAAGGCTATCTGTCTACCTGTCTATATCTCTGATACCTGTTCCCAGCGAAACTCCCTCAGTTGGGTGGTCATGGCAATAGTCTTCACAAGTAGTAAACTTCATGCCACTTAGCCTTTAGTGCCTCATCCTTAACAGGCCACTGGCAGGTGTCAACTCTAGTGTAGTGTTTGCAGAGGCTCGTTCTTACTGACTACTACTACTTAATGCTCCTGCCCAATGTTCCTACCCACCACTACTGCCTAATGTTTCTACCTAATACTCCTAACATTTTGCCAAAAGGCAGGATTAGCTCACTGCTCAGCAGGAAAATCTAGTTACAAAAAATGAGATGGGTGAGTAAATTGTTGTCAAGTGTTATGAATGACAAGGAAAGATTGTATTATTGTGGACAGAAAGCCTGTAGTCCACGTGTGGATGAGGCAGAAAGAAAAGACAGCTACCTGGATCAGAGGAGTGCAACTTGACAACCACAATTGCAGGCACTTCATGCAGTTGTTGCTAACCCTCCCCTTACCCGGCAGGTAGTATTGATAATGTACATTCTTATCTGGTCATTTGTTGCCTACCAACCAGTGGAAGGCATTGCGAATATATGGTGTGAGAGAAAAAGTGCTAGAATCAGTTTATCAAAAGAGTAAAGGATTTGGTTATGCATCAAGGATTTATGATGTAACCCTGTTTGATTTGTTTATGGATTGGTAGTAAGGGCCTTTTACAGAGGGGCAGATGTGCATTCTGTTGCGGGTAAGGGGGTCCTAGGGGGAGAGTTGTTTGCTGATGACGTGGTGCTGGTTGAAGATTTAAGTGAAAACATGCAGAAGCTGGTGTCTGAATCTGTGAGTGTGTGAAAGGAGAAGGTTGAGAGTGAATATGAATATAAGAAGGTTAGGATTAGCAGTGAAGATGTATCGGTTATATAGAGTGTGAAGAAACTGTCTCAAATATGTGTGGGCGGTTATGGTACCACATAAGCTGAAATGAGGCATGGGATGGGTGAGGGGGGCATAGGGTGTGGTTGTACTGAGGAATGTGTGGAGAGATCACTCTTTAAGGGTGAAGTTGAGTATATTTTTTTGCATTGTATTCCTGTTGGTGCTGTTTGGATGCAAGGCATGTAAAGAGGATGGATGTGTTGAAATGTTTGAGGTGTTACAAGAGTTGATTGAAAAAGAATTTGAGGTGTTACGAGAGTTGATTGAAAAAGAAATGACACGATAAGAGAGAAGCATTTAGATGTATATGCCATTGTTATGGGGGGACAAGGAAAAGAAAGGATTGAAGGAGATGGAGTAAAAGATACTTTGAAGGTTTTGGTAATGAACATGTAGCAGGGGTGCGAGGTGTGCAAGCGACAGTGATTTGGAGGAATATGGCTGAATCAGTCTTTGAGGCCTGGTTGTGTATATGCTGAATCAGGGCACATGAATTGGTCAAGGGAAACCCTGGTAAAGTCTTTGGAACCTGGTCATGTACAGATTGACTCTATGAAATGTACTTCATGTACATGTATATAGTTCAAGTTTTTAAGACCAACTTCCTGAGGAAAAAATTAGGGGGTCGACCAGTATATTGGCAATAGTTTTGTTAGATTGAAATCCTTGCATGATGGGAAGGGCTAGGAGCAACTTTTAGCTTCAAACATGAAATATATTCACCATTTACTGTCAGTAAATAATGAAAACGTAAATATATACAAATTAGTGATGAAAAAGATGTGCAGTGCCTTCATCAGATGGTCAATTTACAGTAGGCTAACTTACAATGTGCTTTCAGTAGTCTATGTCGAAGTACTTAGCACAGGCTAACTTATATACGGTATCATTAGTACCCATAGATCTACAAAAAAATACCAATAATAAAAACCTTCGATATTTCACACAATCATTTCAATCTCATATTGGTTTCAACAAGAGTACCATCTGTTTAGTCTCTTGGTGGGAGAGTCACGCAAATACCCATACAGGTATTTGTTTAGTGTCATGTATTATTAAAGGAGTATACTTGTAAATTAAAAGTACTGTAGCATTGAATTATATACAAACTTATCATATTTCTGGAAAATAAGAAGCAAGACAATATAAACAATTTCAAAGGACAGTAATATTCAGTAATATTAAAGGCTGGCTTGGAAGGGCCGATGCAAAGGCAAAGTCTTTGCGACTAGGGCTCTGCCATATCGGCAATATTTTTTGCTGAAATGATGTACGCATTACAGGGAAAAGTGGGATAAAATCATGACGAAAACAATCGACATACTTTCTTTCATTGTAATTACCGTAATTGCTTTTCAAATTATTTTCAGTTAAAAATAACTTGTATTACAATGATATTCTATCCGAATTGACTTGATTAAATACTTGATTAGAAATGGACAATATTTTCGTTGAAACTACCTGTATGTCAGTTTAAAGTACCCTAATAATAGATTGGAAACAATTTGCCTTTGGCACACTGTGTTTCAGACTCGGCGAACCTCAGTTTGTAGGATGTTAAGTGTTTTGTTTTGGTAAGGATTTTTTGAAATGGAGTATTATGCCATAGAATATGATGTGTTGTTACCCTAATTTGTTGTTCCATTACTCATAAAAACTTGTGTCGACCTATATACAAGGCATATCATAAATTAATTATTCTTGGCCAAAAACCAAGGGTCAACCTAAACTCCAGGTAAATTTATAGACGAGTATATCTTGTATGTTTTTCGTTTCACCATTATTTTCCTGCTGATTGACATAGCGCCAACAACAAAAGATGACCTTTGACGGAAAGAAAATAATCCTCTATTGTTTCCATTCTTTTGTAATGTAATTCAGGAGGGTACTATTTTCATCACCCCCTCTCCTTAGGAACCCCTCCAAGCCACCTATGACATGTATTGGGTATGTGGGGAGTATTCAATTTGTCTTATCTCGGGTGCACTGCAAATTATTTGGACAAGAGTTAATGCAGCTTTTGTTTCTGGCTCTACCTCACCAACGTGGGAAATTATTACACATGACAGCTAGAGGCACTGTGAACAAATGTGGCCATATTGTCTTTTTCTGGTGCTACCTGGCTGGAGGAGGTGGGGGAGATGCTGTTTCCTGTGTGGCTATATT
This sequence comes from Panulirus inflatus, assembly GCA_032361765.1. Lineage (NCBI taxonomy): Eukaryota > Metazoa > Arthropoda > Malacostraca > Decapoda > Palinuridae > Panulirus > Panulirus inflatus. Next base: position 10,254 of record JAUUDY010230429.1, read on the forward strand.
TATGATAGCTTGTTTATGGATAAGGTGGTGAGGGAAGTAAATACAGTAGTCCTGGAAAGAGGGGCATGTATGTAGTCTGTGGTAGGATGAAAGGGCCTGGGAAGAGTCATTTGTTTGCTGCTGATACACCAGTGGTACCAGATTGAAGTGAGAAACTGGAAAAGTTGGGGATTGAGTTTGGAAGAATATGTGAAAGGAGGAAGTTGCGAATAAATGTAAATAAAAGAAAGGTTATTCGGTTCAGCAGGGTTGTGGATCAAGTTAATTGAAGTGCGAGTTTGAATGGAGAGAAATTGGATGAAGGGAAGCGTTTTAGTTATCTGGGAGTGGATATGGAAGCGGAAGTGAATCATAGGGCGGGGGAGGGGATGAAGGTTCTGGGAGCAATGAAGAATATATGGAAAGAAAGAACGTTATCTGGAGGGCAAAATGTGTGTTTGAAGGAATGGGTGAGGATTGATATTGAAGGACAATATGTGGTGCTAGTTGGTTTGATCGAATAAGTAATGAAAATGAAAGGGTAAATAGAGATGTGGTAAAAAAGAGTGTGAGAGAGCAGAAAAAGGTGTGCTGAAATAGTTTGGTCATATCGAGAGAATGAGAGAAAAGGTTGACAGAGAATATATGTCAGAAGTGAAGGAAACAAGGAGAACGGTGAGACCAGATCGAACATGGAAGGATGGAGTGAAAAATGTTGTGATCAGGGCCGGAACATGCAGGAGGGTGAAAGGCGTGCGTGGGATAAAGTTAATTGGAGCGATGTTGTATACTGCGGTCATGCTGTCAATGGACCAAACTAGGGCATGAGAAGCATGCGGGGCAAACCATAGAAAGGGCTTTGAGGCGGATTGCGGATAGGGAGCTGTGGTATCGCTACATTGCCTAATATGACAGCACAGAATGAATGTGAGTGGATGTGGCCTTTCATCTTATGTTCCTGGCACTATTTCGCCTACTCAGGAAATGGCGATCTAGTCTGGAAAAAGGAGATATACATAAAGGGGACAAGGAGAAGGGAGAACCAACTGGAGATCGAAGAATGAATTGAAAAAAATCTCGAGTGCTTTTAGACTAAACATACAGGAGGGTGAAAAGCGTGTACAGGATAGAGCGAATTGTAACGATGTGTCATACAGGGGGTAACGTGCCGTGAATGGATTGAATCAGGGCATATGAAGCGGCCGGGGGAAACCATGGAAAGGTCTGTGATACCTGGTTGTAGATATGGGGCTATGGTTTCTGTGTAATTACACCTGACAGCTAGTGAAAGTCTTTTCTTTTCCTGGCGCTTCCTCGCTAACGCGGGAAATGGTGAACAGTTGTTGAACATATATAATATTTATCTATTTATTTATTTACAAAGTTAGATGAGCAACAGAAAAATTATAGTAGCCATAGAAATAATCGTGCTAGGCGGAAGGACGGAACTTAAGAGACATGATCACCGCTTGAAAATTCTGGGTGAATTTGATAAGTTATCAAAGAGACGATATATTAAAATGCCAGAGAAATTTCTGTAATTAGACGCATTGCAGTTTCGATGTATAAATGCCACATGCTAAGCAACTGGATGCACACTGTTCAGAAAAGCATTATACATGGGATATCACAGGCAAAGAATCATCCTTAACGCAACAATAGTTAATTATCAATGCACACCGTACAAAATAAATTGGAAGTGTCTGAAGTTTATAATCTTAATGAAAATAATTCCTATATGAACGTCATTGACCTTCATATACAAACTAGTAACGCGGGAAATAATATAAACACAACATAGGCTGGGCGTGAGACGTATGAAAGTGATGACCACAGGATTTATATTAATGGTGAATTATGAAGGATAAACTAGGACTTCGAGTAAGGGAGCTTATATCTAATGAGGAGTGGAAGGAATTAGAGGATCTGCTATTGAATACAGAAGATGAATGGGTTATTGAGGTAGGTAGTTGAGGGAAAATGTTGCAAGTTGAAATACTGCATTTAATGATAATGAACAGCACGTCATTGTTAATAAATCTCCTTAAGAGAAGTTGTTTATTCCAAGATTATCAGGAAGAGAAGATTTACTGGCCAATTTGAATATTGCAATGATTTTGCTTGATCATTTTTTTCCTGGTTGAAGTTAGGGAAAACGACGTAGGTACTGTTCTTTGTAAAAGCAGACAAATAACACTGGAATATTCTAGTGAAGTGTCAATGTATGACTAATTTATGGGTTAAGATAAAGATGAATATGTCAATCGCGCCGTTGCTACTAAGGTCCAT
>JAUUDY010230539.1:0-12521 GCA_032361765.1 Panulirus inflatus
AAACTAATGACACGTTCACACATACATACTGATGCGACATTTACATTCTTACCTACACGCGAAAGACGAGCCTTTTATATTGACATGCTGCAAATTCTGAATGCTAAAATGCAAAAGAAGTATGTTTCATGAAAGTTGAATGTATAACTATTATCATTACTTTCACCAATAGTTGGTAAAACGTGAATAACTTTACCAGAAGCTACTAAGACGTGCATAGCACAATGCTCTCCAAGGGCGCCCTGTATATCGGGTTTGGTTGAGTTATAGGGAAAGGTTAGAGGCCTTATGTTTGTCCATCGAGGAAGAAAGATGAGTAATAGGGGATAGGGTGACTTGATCACAAGCTTTAACATCTCGACTAGTTTGATGACCAGCTGAACAGTTCTTTGAGAGGTGCAAAGATAGAACAACATTAACCTGAGCAAGAAACTGTTCAGAACATAGATAAAGAAGTATATCTATAGTATAATAGTAGATGCATGGAATTTACTGAGGAACGAAATGGTAAATGTGATTCTAGGGAACCTTCATTACGATATCACTGGAATCCATCATTTTTATTTTCCTGGCCACCGTCAAAAATCAATAGTTGTTTTGTTACAGATAAGGAATTTGACTCATTATAATGAGTGCTGCAGTCGAGACAATATTCCTCATTCTGTCAGGAAAAATCTTTGTGGTTGATAAAGTAGTACACCGTTTGAACAGTTTTTCAAAATTATTTTAGATGCTAAGCTTTTCTTATCAATTTTAGGTTTTACAACCATTAATTATTCAGTTTCGTATTCGAATTGTTTCAACTATGAATATTTGGATAGTAGATTTTTCTTTAGATCTACCACAAAGTCAATGAAAGGTAAATATTGATGTGTTCGTAGTCGTTGATCGTGTCATATGGAAGTCCCAGCTGTGGATCCTGGGTGGAAGAAGAAACGTTGCCAATTTAGTAATTATATCTATTAGTCATGGCGGAAGAAGCGGCTGACCTGGACATTTCTGATCTAGAACCACAAGAGCCTAGCCTGAAGAATATTGTTGAGCAAACTACGCTAAAATGGGTGTTTGTTGGAGGCAAAGGTGGAGTGGGGAAAACAACGTCAAGGTAAGGTTGATTATTAACGTGTTTGGTAGGCCTGGCTTAGCATAGATAGAATGAGTGGGACTTTTGAAACATTGTCTTTGTGATATAGTTCTTTGATATAAAGGTATATTAAGGTATTTACGGATAATAAACAAAAACCTTGTTAACATCACTCACTATTCGCGGGTCATGACTGATACCATTAACACACCCTTACTGTGAGTTCTAATCTCATCTACACATCACATTCACTTTGCAGTGATACAAGTGTTCAGTGATTTCAAATTAGCTAGTACAAAAGTACTGATTGTGTACAATAACTTCGCCAAGTTAAGGAGGTACATTATGAGATTTTATATTTTATCCTACATTCAAACATGTTGAAGATTTGAATCCTAAGCCAAGCATACGATTACATGCTGATTTATTGCCTCCACAAAATACATATGATGACCATAAAAGAAACAAGCAAACTTTAACGAAATCTTATATTCTGAAATGAAAAGTAGCCATTATGATTTGCAGTTATGCATCTGATACGGAATATAATATATCCCTTACTTTGTAGATATACAAACTATCGTAGATTACAAATCAGTATGAATCACCTGAAGATTTGCTCCCGTCATTTTTTTAGATTATGTTAAGCTAGGTTTGCAGCCTAACCAAATCTAACCTGACCTAACTTAGCATACAAAAACATTGGGGAGTCAACTCCTCAAGAAAGTCCAAGGATATTTTCATACTTGCCAGTGAACTGGTTTGGTATGTATGTGCTGCTGAAGAAGTCATCAAAACCTTATACACACCCAGATACTGGTAGAATAAGGATTTATATTTTCTTTGTCGTACTTCTGCATGCATATATTTGATTTTACAAGAATATTATAAGATTTTATGATTTTTTCAAGGTGTTTTTGGCACATACAGTGGTAGCCATTTTTTCAGTTACTACAATTTAAGAGTGAAAGATCCACTATTGGTGCTTATATAAATTGTTTCAGAGTATGTCTCTGCTAGAATGTATATTCTACCCATTATCTTCAGTAGTACACCAAGGTAACTGTTGTAGGACATTTTTTATGCATCTGATTCATTGCATATCTTTTCTTCTCTGCATCTAGATATCCTAGATTTAAAATAATTTTGATTTCAGAAATAAATTTAGTTATCTAGTGAACCTTTTCCCATTTGCCTCACTCAGGCACATTTACTATTTTTTGTTTTCAAAATAATTGTTTCCACACATTCATACCACATAGCTCATCATCTTTTCATCATCATTCCTTAATGATATTGTTAAGGGAATATATGGACAATAGTATACTTATGTCATTAATCTTAATTGTTACATTATTATAAACAGTGTAACTATCTTAGGATAGATTCCTGAGGGTACAGCATTAAAAAAGAATATTAATTCCAATTGCAGCTGTAGTTTGGCAGTGCAGCTTTCAAAAACCAGAGAGTCGGTCTTGATTATCTCTACGGATCCAGCACACAATATCTCTGATGCATTTGACCAAAAATTCTCAAAAGTTCCAACTAAGGTCAAGGGGTTTGAGAATTTGTATGCAATGGTAAGGAGTGATATTTTATGTGACCATTGATAGAATTCTGTGAACGTTGCAAATTGTAGGTATGACTGTTTAGTAACAAATAATATTACAAGTACTATATTTTCTTGAAAGGCCTCTTCCCTGGTCTGCAGGCTTTCAGTAGCAATTCCTTTTTTTCTATTATTCATTCCAGCTTCTGCATTTTCATACTGCAGTTGTTGAGGAATAATATGAAAACATGAACTGTAATATTAGTATTAACATGATATTGTGTAGGAACAGGATAGGACAAAAATTAGGGGAAGAAGAAGCTCTAGTAGACTGATGATACAGAACAGGTGTATATATCAGTTTCTTAACTGCAGTGTGTGGTAAAGCATTTAATGAGCATCGCTGACATTTAGGGAGTTAGCATGTATTGAAGTTATTATTTCAATGCCATTATTCTTTTTGTACTTATTGTCAGTGTACCTAGGGAGGATATTAACTAGTTCGGAGCCTCTATTTTGATAGGAATGACCAACACTGCAGACAGCATCAGTCACGCAGTCACTTAATTGTTGATACAGAAAATGTTTTCATATATCCTTTTATGTATTTAGCATAAACAAGCAACACACATGGTACTGAAGGAAGAGTAAGGAGTATATGAAGGATTAAACCAAAAGGCTTTTGTATGAATAATGACTAAGACTAAAACACATACTTCTTTGTATGATTTAAGTATTTAGAAATCATAAGAACACAAGGGGTTATTCAATATCTTTAAAGAAATGATATACCATAAACAGATCAGCTAAAGTAAAATACTTCAGTGTTTATATATGATGTTACACATTGATGCACAGTCACAGAGACAATTAAGCAACATCATCCTCTGAACATGAAATCGGGTGCATCTTTTTATTTTACTCGATGAATTGCAGTCATAAGAAGAAGAAAAATAACAGGAGGACTTTCTAGCTTTTACTTTTCACAACAGGGTAGAATAATTTCATCCCTGAAATTTCTTTTCACTGTATGTGTTGCAGCATCAGGTCGTATGGTTTCTACCTTACCTTTGTTCTATTAAAGTGCCTCTTACTACAGACACATTGAATTACATAAAGTTTTAATCTTTTATCCCACAGGAAATAGATCCAAACATAGGTTATGGGGAACTACCAGATGAATACTTTGAGGGAGCAACGGATGCCATGCGTATGGGACGGGATATTATGCAAGAAGTACTTGGAGCCTTTCCAGGTATTGATGAAGCCATGAGCTATGCAGAAGTTATGAAGTAAGTTGACTTAGTTTTTTATATAGTTACAGCTTGAGAGATTGATGTCCAAAGGAAAAGTCAGTGCAAAAATTTTATGATAAGATTGTGTAAAGAAGGGTTAATGACAGTATTCAGTATCATATTTGGATAAGTATCATTCATCAGAATACGTATTTAAAGGTTGATTTCTGAATTGTTGATTTACAGGCTAGTGCAGGGCATGAACTTCAGTGTGGTGGTGTTTGACACAGCACCAACTGGTCACACATTGCGTCTGCTGTCATTTCCACAAGTGATTGAGAAATCATTGGGCAAACTGCTAAGACTGAAGAACCAGATCAGTCCTTTTGTAAATCAGGTAGGTTAATGAACTTGATAAAACCATTTTTTCAACCTGCATTGCATGTGTAGTATGTTTGCTGTCATCATCTCCCTCATGAGTGTGTTTTTATTCTCAGAGTTGATCAAACTAGAATCTTGGCCAAACCATCCATTCACTATACATTTCTTTGTCAGAGAACTGATGACACCTTTCATAATATTTCTAAAGTATTCCATACTGGTTTCCTTGCATCAAAATGAAATATGTGCATGTGTTCATGATAGAGGGCTGCCTTTAAAGGTACATCCAATGAGGAACGTATGCATTGAGGAAGAGAACATTAAAAGTCAGGGAAGTAAAAGTTGAAGAAATATATACAACTACATTGTGAGAGTGAAGTATGATAGAGTAGCAGTTCACAAGGTGAGGCTGTAGGGTTAATACGACAAAAAGATTAAAGGTAAGCAATACAGTCCTTTTCTCACACAGCACTGCTCTCAGAGGCAGCTTTCAGTATAGTTTGTATATATCAATTAGTTGGTATTAGAATACTTATTCATGTCCATCCAAAATGTTTATAATATGCTGCAGTTCTCACATTTTGCTTATTGATGCACATTCATTATTTTGTCTTAAATCCCAGTAAACTCCTTCAGCTTGCTCCTTTATTTAATACAAATCCTTGTATCTCTCATACCACAAAGCTATTTTGAAGTGAGGATTGTATTCATTATACAAAAACAAAATGTTTTCAGATCCCCTCTGTATTATCTTTCCAACTTCTTTAGCTTAAACTACCATATCATATATATTTTTACTGAGATTACAATTTCAGGTTGCTGGGCTTCTGGGTATGCAGGAGTTCAATGCTGATGAAGTGTCAGGGAAGCTGGAGAGCATCCTGCCTGTCATTCAGAGAGTCAATGAGCAGTTCAAAAACCCAGTATGTTTGAAATACAATGCTTAAATGTTTTTTTTTTTTTGACAAAGAAGGATATCTTGCTGCTTTATTCTTACTAGGTTGTCTAGATGGATCCTGTAGTTAAACCAGTTTCAAATGCAATAATTTGGGATCAGATAGTTTCATTTACTTTATTTAGTAGCTTTTCCACCTTGTATAATTACTTTTTAAGATTCGAAACAGAAGATTGAGCCAAGGAGGGATACTTCCTTGAAGGCAAGGTAATTATTTTGTCGATATTTCATCAATGTGAGAAGTGCAAATAAGTATAAAAGAAAATATATTTTACCTTTCTTTCCTACTTGCCTTATGATCCCTGTCAGTGAGGCTTCTAAAACATTCACAAAGCTGGCTTCATCCACTCGGTGTGGTGATGCATGTATATCTGTATTAGGTAAATATAGGACAGTTGAGCAGTAAGTGTTTAATGTCTGGTTAAAGGACATGCAGGATCTATTCTGTTGACTTGCTTGCTCTTAAAGCATGAGTTAAGTTTTTGCTGTGGGTGAGTAGACATGGGGATAACAGTATTGTAGTTTTTGTGGTTTGTCTGGCTGTTGTTATTTAGACTGCAGAGGAGTGTTTTTGAAGAGTTGGATATTATGTTAGAGTGGTCTAGACTTTCCTTAAATGGTCAGTGATAAAAAAGAATGATTTATCTTGCATCATTAAAACTTTCCTTCAGGGTGCATATATTAGTATCTCTATCAAAAGGAGTTTCTCATTGTTTGATTTACCCATGGAGCATTAATGTCATTGTTTATTGCAAACCTCTGTCTCCTCCAGCCTACTTTTTTTTTTCCCTTACCCCATCACATTTTTCCAAATCATATGCCATTAAGTATACTCCATTTTCTTTTTCCAGGATCAAACAACATTTGTGTGTGTATGCATAGCTGAATTCCTGTCTCTGTATGAAACAGAGCGGTTGGTTCAAGAGCTTACTAGGTATGGCATTGATACACATAATATAGTGGTCAATCAGCTTTTGTTCCAAAAACCTGGTGATCAGCCTTGTTCCATGTGCTCTGCTAGGTGCCGCATTCAAGCTAAATATTTGGACCAGGTAAGTACTTAATGAAATTGGACTGAGAAAATATGAGTTAGAAGTAATTTTAAAAGTGGATGATGCATTTTTATGAGTCAGAGTATGAAATATTTCAGGATAAACAAAAAATAGCTTCAAATTTAGAATGATTGTGTAGTTATATAGTAATAGAGATGTGCTTTAATTGGAAGATGAGATACCAAAGCACTGATATGCTGTTGAAGTTCCTGAGGAATAGAAAGTTGACATGCAAAAGAAAATAGTAGTTGTAGTATTGCTGTTGTTGTTATTATTATTGTAATTATGATTTATTAGTTTCTTCAACCAGCCTTGAACCTAACTTCAAAGCTTTGATCATTTTGGGCTTCAGAGATTTGATCATCTTGGACATTTTAATGGCTTAGACATAGTCCACAAGTGCTTCCTCCAAGATCACACAGATTATTTGGTGAGGTAAGGTGTGGGAATGTTGATGGAACAGGAGTACTTTGAAAAAGTGCTAATTTTTGAAATTCAGGTTTGACAGGTTGCACATATGTCATATGCTAATAAAGAAGAGAAGGTTAAAGATAATATCTAGAAAGAACTAGAAAGAGTAGGTGAAGATGGAAGAAATGTATCAAGTGAGGACGGGGTAATAAGAACGTAGTTGCTCAAGGTGGCAGTCAGATACCATGAATACAAATAGAATTGCAACTATAGCATTTATTTAAAAGTAGAAGTTTCATATTTATCTTTTCTTTCCAGATTGCTGATTTATATGAAGATTTCCATGTCACAAAACTCCCTCTCCTTGAACATGAAGTCCGTGGTGTGGAACAGGTTAAAGAATTCTCTGTAAATCTTATAAAGCCCTACACTCCATAAACATTCCAGTGCATGGAATCCTTGGACATCAGAATTATTGTTGCCTTGCTCATTGTGTTTGACATGGATATTAGATGAGTGAAAGTTTATATCTTTGAGGTCTTGAATCTGTAAAAGTTTGTCATATTGAAGTGATGTTTAGTATGTCCAGATCATCTTACGCAAGTGAAAGTTGAGTGTACTCATAATTGACAAACTCAAAAGTCATTTTGTGTGTTTTGAGACTTTTAGGCATTAAGGTCTGTGTAATTATTGGGTCTATGTGATATATCTTTACAGATTTAATAAGAACTGAAGTGGGTTTACATTTATGCAGATTGTAAATGCACAAGAAGGTGCTGCTTATCCTTCTCATTTTAGAAAATCTACCTTAGGAGAAGTTCATCCCTGTTCATAGTTTGTTACTTGAATAGGCTGATTCTCATTGCTAAAAATCAGCAGCAGCAGTGATATATACATATAAAGAGACTCTGCAAACCATGATTATTCCAATTATGCAATGATCGTACATCTCAAGCTGCAGACTTTATAGCTGACCGACATAATTCATGACATTATTATATGGCTAAAGTAGGGTTGTGTTGGGTCATGACTTTAAGTTTAGGGTGGTGCTACTCTAGTCTGAGAAGCCCTACAGTAAATTTGATTTGACTGCTAAGAACTTGAACATTTCTATATCCTTTTGATAAATTGAGGTAGGATTTCTCAGTAACTCAGAAGGTGTTTAGTATGCATGAAACTGGATCATGGTACCCTCAAAGTTTGCAAGTAAAAAGTAAATTTTTCAGTTGTAATTCACATCATTAAGAAGACTGACTATTTTCTTTTTACTGTAAAGGTTATTTTAAACATGTATTTATTTAGAATAGGTACATATATACTAGTTTTCTCAGTTCACCTCTTGAATTACCCTTTTTGTAAGTATATTACCAGTCTCCTTAAAAAGTAACTTAGATGGCTTTGTAAGTGTCCTTCATTCCAAGCACTTTGATTAGTCAGATTATTAATCCATTGTATGTATGGTTTGATGAGGTTAATATGCAGGTTTCCTTAAATTTTTTGTCTACTCATATGGTTCTACAGCCTATATGATAAAGTGTAACGGAAAATTGCTCAGTATTTTTTGACAAGCTCATGAAATTGCATTTCAATGGAAAAGGTAATGAAAATACTTGTACTGTGTATACTAATAACTGCAGTTTTATTTCTTATTCAGGTACAACAGAATGGATATGTATATTCTTTTACTGTTCAGGTGCAATAGTTTAGTAATGCATTATCAGAGTGCTCACAGCCATAGACAGTAATTCATCAAATATCAAGACATCATCAGTCTAGTTGCAGCTCTTCAAAGTTCTCATTAATTTTCTTTTGAGATATAGCAGTTCACCATGGATCCAAAATATAAACTCACTCAGCAGCCACTTGCATGCTGACACAGCTACCTGTCATAACTGAGAAAGACATCAGCAGCTGATGTTTAATACCATGATGTGGTATAAGCCTACCTAGAAATACATATTATTTTTCTTATACTTTATACTGGAAATTTTATCAATATTGCAATAACAGTGTATTAATTATATACCAGTTATAAAAAAATTGTAGTGATTTGAACACAAAGATTTTTCAGTCTCCTGGAGAGCAGAAAAATTCCTTTCAAGAACCATGGGGAAAAAAGGTTACATAACATGTATTGGCTATGACTTTGACGTGATAAGTACACTTCCATTTATACTATGTCTCATGACCTAATAACTTAAAGGCGTTACTTCTGAATCCATGTTCAGTAAATACAAGTAGATGGTCTGTGGTGAGGTAGTTCAAAACAAGCCAATGGGTGCATTTCTGCTTGCATGTGTTATTTATGTAGATTGTTGAAATTATTTTGATGACTTGAGTGTATTATTAATTTCTATTCTAGATTTCTATATCATTGTGCATTGTTAATCTCTGATGTTAGGTTAGAATCATAAGATTTCTCTGTGAAATTTCTGAAAGGCCCCACGAAGGCTACTTGGTGCCTTTCCAGGATGTAAATATAAGGGTTTGAGATGGGGATCTAAATTATGCCAATTTCTAATATGAAATATCTATATGATTGACAGTGCAGAGCAATAATGCCTCATTTTTTAATGTGGCTTAACCCAATACTCCAGGTATTGCTACTTGATAATAATTGCCAATTAAGTGCTTTGCATTACTTTATCATAAAACATTAATGCATTCTTCATTCACATGAGTTCAGTACAGACCACTTTAGGAAATCTTCAGTCCAAGAAAGGAGATGTACAAGGTTATATGAGTACAAAGCTAGAAATAATTGAAGGCAGGGGCCATAATGGTGTTACAGCACTTAGATATGGTGCTGATCTCTCTTACTGTGGCTCTTAAGCAACTTTCCTAGAACGAAGCCATACCGTGTTAAGTGGAGCCATTGCCACACATGGCATGTGGTTTATCTTCCCAAAATGAAACCATGCCATTTCACATTATTGTGAATTAGTGTGTGTATGTTAAACTCTCTTTCCATCATGATACCATTAATTCAGTTATTTCTCAACATCCATTTTGTGAGGCCATAGGGTACACTTTGGATGTTACTCATTTTGATAAATATAAAGAAGTAAAATACTGTATGTGCATATGTATAGTCGTAGAAATTGAAAATGCACACCATTGATTTTTACCACTGAATATTGCAACTGTCTTTATTTTTGTAGCCTAAATCTTATGACATAAGGCAGAATAATGAATAGCCTCTCTGTAACCTTGCTGAAAAGCAAATTTTGCTTAAGAAAGTGCAACAAAACAATTTCTACAGTGAAAGTGTGATAGTAAAAGATTAGAATGTGATAAATTGTAAGATAAATTTCTTAGTGTTCATTGTCAAGGCAGATAATGAAAGTTAGATGAGTATGATTAGATTATTTAAATGCAGTCTTTTCTTCATCTTATCCAAGGATAAATTCTGTAGCATTGATCTTCTATAGCATAATGACTTCAGTTTTTGTAAGGTTTGATATAGTACTGTAAAGATGGAAGCGTATGATGTAAGAACCAACTGATATATTGAATTGAACTAGCTAGTATACTGCCAGTTAAATTCTCCAGTATTTTGTACCACAGACAATATTACATCTTAATCTGATCAGAGAAAAGCACGTAATTGCAGTCTGTCATAGTCTGATTGTTTTATGTATTTTTTTTTCCCGTAATATAGTATCATGGAAAAGTATTTTTTTTGACAGACTTGACTTGTGTAACTTTCAAGACAGTAAATAAATTTGGTTGATTTATTTACCTGTTGTTCATTTCCTACGTGATTTCTTTTGGTAGTTTTTTCACCAATATCTGTTAGTTGGTCGTGTGATCATAACAAAAGTAATCATAATGTTTTATCCTGCCGTATGACTTTATATATCCCCTAGCATTACACCTTTGCTGCCATTATTAATGTCGAATTTGGTGAAAAAAATTGCTTTTAACACATTGTTCACAATTGCGCTATACTTACCTTACTTGAGCTCCTTATTTTCCAACATAAAATTTCTTGGGATGACTGAGTGTTAATGACTTTACATAAACTTTCTAAAAGAATGTGAATATTTCCATTATCAAGTCTATAAAGCTTTCATGAACTCCATTATCCTTTTCTAACACAAACTTGATAGTGTGCATCATGACCATTGTTTCACTTTCTGATACCATATTGTATACTAAAATCATACTGGAACTCATTCATTACCAGTGAGTTTTTGCAGTGTAGTGGTTAAAGTTGGTAGGGCCTGCCAAGGTTCAAATCCTAGACGGGAAAATTGGCTCAAAGCCAGGCCATTCATTCATCATCTCCCTAGAGCTGGATAATCAGTAGAGAAGGAAAAGATTTCAAGAGCTCAGAGCCCAAAATTGCAGGAGGGTGTAAAGTGTGCAACGGGATAGATTGAATTGGAGCCCATCAACTCATCCCGGCCCAGGAGCAGCGACCCCATAGCCCCACATCTTACAGGGCCTGTAAGAGTGAATGCATGCAAACAAAAATCATACTCCAGATACATCTGCATTATTATATCAGAAAATAGAGAGGACGTACGGTATCATATCATTAAACGGTCAATTTCAACTTTTATCGTCTTCGACTCGATTATCATGCTAAGCTGTTGCTATGCAGCCGCCATTAAGGTCGAGACTGACGTATTGAAATTTGGCCTTTCGTACCACTTCGGCCCCTTTTGGCTTACAGAAGATTCTTCTTTATCGTCATCATTATTGCCTTCTTTTTCTCAATTATATTCTTTTTGTCTCCTATCCAATCATAAATATCAAAAAAAATGTAAAGTTAAAAGAGGTAACACTGACTTGGGAGGCAAGTAGATGAGTTGAACACTGGAATAAATTACCGTCAGATGTGGTTGATGCATTATGAACATATTGAAAAACTGATCATATATTGATATTTTTTCATCAGCTCAGATATACTACTGAATGAACACGAGGAGAAAAACAATATACATATGAATTCATCCTTTTTCTTCATGCCAGATCCCAGGAATATGTTGTAGTGCAGCAGAAGGTGAGAGAGTGTAGCAAAATTTTATAGCAAAAATTTCAGTTTCCCCTTGTCATCTCCCTGCTGGCTTGCTTAAAAATGCATGGTATCTTTTTATCAATCTCTTTTTTCTGTTGTGTGTTGTTGCCTGTGAGTGGAGGATGAGGAGAGAACCTTCATACTGTTCTATCTTTACCTCATCCACATAGAACAGATATAACAATAAGTCAAGTTCAAAAGAATTGAATTATCTAGACCTGGGTCATCAGTCCCTCTGTTGTCTGTCTCTCCCACGTACTCCAGTGTATATTGGTCGAGGCGTCATGAAGATCTCTGTCCTTTACTTCTTCGTGTCTTTAGCTCTTGTATATGGGAACCTTACGGGTCAATATACCTTTGAACATAGACCACAAAGACCTGCCTAGGACGGGTAGATGTTGTTCTTTCCTTTACTGGATACTACTGAGCCAGTTGGGTGGGCGTTTGTGGCACTCCAGTGTTGAACCTTAACCGTTTTATGACCCCAGACCACCGACCTCCATACACCAGGTGAAGGTCCAGCACACAGATAACAGAGATGGATGATCAGGTCAAACAGAACTACGATGAAACACTATCGGAAACTTGATAACCTTTTTCAATACATTTTTCAAACGTAGAATTTATCACATTACTATCATGTTGTGTCATGACTATCTCTCGTTGCGTCAATATACCCAGTGTCATGTCATGAAATGGTTTCATAAATTATTTGAATCACCTGTCGTGACTTTCTACAATAACAACTGTGTTTGTTGGTTCAGAATTAAAAATGAAAATAACATACCTTGCTCTCGTTGTGCAGATTTGAGTCTGTATGAAAACACT
>JAUUDY010230761.1:0-12519 GCA_032361765.1 Panulirus inflatus
ATTTGTAGGGTTGCAAGACAAAACAGATGAAAAAGTTTTGTTTTTTACTTTTTTTCTTTCTTTTATGATGAGTGAAGTCTGGTGAAGTTATGTGTTAACTTAGTACTAAATTAGGGTTGGACATTTTTTTATCAATATTTTCCCTGCTCTGATTCTGTTTGTGGTTATTTCCATTTTGTTGACTTACAGTAATAGTCAGCAGAAATTGATTGTTAGAATTTGAATGCACGTTTAGGAGCTTTTGCTCACTGTACAAAATCTTTCAGCAGGCCACCAGTTGGACAACCCTAGTTTAAAATCTTTTGGTGACTTCATAACTAAGCCATGAGCTTCCTACTCATGTAATGTCTTTTATGCTAATACCATTTTACTTTTGAGCTTGTATTCACTCAATGAAATTGTATTATTAGATAATAGTAAATTACTTCAGTGGAGTATTGATAAAAGACTTGTGGCTGTGGTACATAGATTAATGCAGGTACAGTGTCAAGAATTAGGATGGCAGAATTAATGGAAACATCAGAATCTGATAGATTTTATTAGAATAATGTTAGGGTAGAGTTTTTTATTTTTCTCATTATTTAGTTATTCCTATTCTGTTTAGGCATATTATGATAGTATGCTTATTCCTAACTTGAGAGAAACAGTACAAGAAAAATGTACTATTTTAGGGGTGAAGTCAGGATTTTAAAGACTATGTGTATTAGGTTATTCAGTGAAATGAAATACTTCTTTGAGTCAACATAAGTTTTTCATAACTCATTTACTCTAGGATACGCATTTCAGTACACAGAATCATAATATGATCAAAGATGATAGCAAGGTGGTGGTTTCCTATGCAGTCACACCCCTTGATGACAGTATTATCGTTAACATCAGTATCTCTGTAATGTGGAGAAGAGCAAGGCTGGTGACTTTGATTGATCATTTGGCTATATAGATATGTCCTTAGGTGAAGAATGCTGAATGAGTGCTCAGGATGGGCATTGGAGACTGACATGGTCAGCAGTGTGTGGAGGAAGACTTGGATATTCATTTACAGGCCAGTTTTGGTGATGATGGTGTAGGGTAGGATAAAAGACATGTGGAAATGTGATGTGATGTTGTAGTGCATTATGAATGAAGATGCCAGAAGTCTTCTTTGACACTATGACACATATCTGCCAGTTTGTCAGCAAAATCTAGGAGGAGGTACAGAGCACACTGGCAAGTTAGGGACTTGCCTAGTCTATCTTCAAGATGAGTGGGGAGATGGATGAATAAAGGTCTATGTTTATGTTAGTAGTTTATTACTTTGATGTAGGTATCTATATGATTTATCTTTATGATCCATCATCTTTTGCCTTGGAAGTAAAACATTTACTATTTTTGTAACTGGTATTAAATTTCCATCAGTAACAATTTTATAGTTATAACACTGAAGCTATAATGATATTCAGATTTATGTTACTATTATCAGATGTGATGTTGCAGCTTGCATTAAACACCAGAGCCTACCTCTTTGCCCATACCCAGGTCACCTTTAACACTTGTCTGCATCTCCACTCCAGTCCTCAGTCACTTTTAACCCCAGACAGACATGAATCCACCTCACTCTCCATTCACCTTGAATGGACAATCACTCCCACAGAACAAAACACCAACCATTCTAGGCATTACATTCAGCAAACATGACATTCACTTCTCATGTCAGTAATATCAAACCTAAACCATAACATCCTCTCCAGGCAGTTCATTCACTCCCTTTTAATCTATGTCCTATCTGCTTCCCTCTTCTCAAACGCGAATATCTCAGAATTCCAAACCTCACAGAACAGAGCACTTAGAACAATCACTGGCTGCCTGGCGACCACAAACACTTAACAGTACACAATGAAACAGGTCCTCCCAATACATTACCATGCTTGGCACTCATCTATATGCAAACTAACCACCAACCACTCAATACAAATAAAAAGATAATCCCTGTCTGACACATCACAAACTTCTACTCGGATCCTCCTCCAACAAATATAACACTGACAAAACAAATTAACTGAAATAATAGACTTGCCTCTGCTTCACACTCAAGTAGCTTCTGCTCGTAGACCTTCCCAGCGACTGTAACACTGACAACATGCAAACTGTGAAGTGACCCGACAAGCACAAAAGAACTGCCTTCCAAACTCAGTCTTGAACAGCACCCGGCCAGACATACCTCCATCTGAAACCACACTCTTAGACAAGCACGGTACACTTTCCCATCAAAGCTTTGGACATTATCTATTCCAGCATTACAACAAATGCCGATTCATGACATCCAGGACCCTTCATGTTTATGAGGCAACAACCATTGAAAACCAAACATTTATTGCTCTGTTACCCCGCACTCTTCCCACATAGACACACACACATCACTATTGTGACCTGTGGTCTCAAACATTTAATTTGACTATCCTCCACATTGCTGTGATTATTTGTTTTTTGTATTTTTTTCTAAGATTCCAATGCATTCAGTTTACTATTGTGCACACCGTACAGCTCCTGCATGTTCAGGCTCTAACACTTAAAACCTTTTTCACTTCTTTTCATATGAAACTCCAGTTTGATCTCCTTATTAGAAAAAAAATTGAAGGGGACAGACTCCTCTGGCAAATATCAATATTTAGGTTGTAGTATTAAAAATTTTTAGCAAGCAGTTCATATCTTACATTGGGCCAAAACTGGAATATACTTAAGTTTGGTTACCGCACCTAAAGAAGCACAAATAGCAAAAAGAGAAGATACAAAACAGAAACCAGAATTAAGAAAGCTAACTTACACGGGTCGGCTAAAGGCTTTCAATGTGCCCACCGTGAAAGGTAAAGGTTGACCTGATCACAATTTCTAAGTTTTTAAACATACAGTGGAGAGTTCTTCGAAAAATGTAGGGATAGAGCAACTAGAGGACATAACATGAAATTAAGGAAGACGTAAGAAAAAGAGTAAAGTACATTTATAATATGAGTGGTGGATATATAGAACAGAATGACCGAGTAGATTATTAATGATGAATGCATTCATAAATCTAAGCTGTTATATGATGGTAAAAAATAGGTAACTACACAATTTTCTACTCAAGCAAATCGTGTGAACGTTCAGGGAAGAAAAATAAAAATCCAAGTGAAAATCACCTCCCTCATACTCGCAATTGTAAGTAGATCAATGAATGAAAAAATTATTTTCTCGTCTTAAAACATGGAATTTTGCTCTTAATTAGCAAAGTAATGGTGAGTAAAGGTAAAGTTCGACGACACTTCATAGATGTATGTATGCTGCTCGCAATAATAGGGCACCATTTTAATCCAGCGCTGTTCGCAAATTTTTGTCGCCAGATTTAAAGCACATTTATATATATATAATTACGGCAAAAGAAAGGATTCAGAGGAAGGCAACGGAGATAGTAACAAATGAACTGAGTTTAGGGTAGTTTCCATTTGGTGGGAGAGAATATACATCTGGCCTCACCCCCTTAACTTTACAATACATTATTAGTTAAACAAAAATGATAATTTTCATATTCTTACAATTATACCAAAATTTTTATTCCATCGAAAAGAAAAGTAAATGTATATCTCTATGCATTGTCAGCTGTTTCAATGATTTACACAAATGACCACTTTGAGTACCTTGTCAGTTTCACCACCTTCCCAAAACCCTGACATAAGTTTATAACGAAATTTTCTCCGCCTGCAAAGGTATGCCAATTTTTCATCGATCAAAACTAACTTAATTAATGGTGTTAGCACTTTATGTTATCAACATCATAAATATATTTTCAAATAAAACAGGTCGCCGGTCTTACAATAAACGTACTTCTGTACAACATTTGTATTCAACGCCAAATAATATTAGTAAGTTAATATAACATCTAAATATCTTCGAAACCGCTAATTTATCTAAAACACCATTCATATGAGCAAATCATCTATGTCTTAGCGAGTCCAATCCCCCCTCCCGGTGAAAGTTCATAATCCGCCCTGCCTCCAACCAAATTCAGGATACGCGCCTCTGGATGACAGTGATGGGTTAGACAATATATATATATATTTTTCACCAAGAAGAGTAGAGGGGTGACGTGATCACACCCTTACGCTTTTAGATCAGTTTGATGAACAGTTCTTCGATAGAACAACCAGAATCTTTACCTTAGAGCTTGTTAAGAAAAAGTAAGACTTTTGCCCTTATAATAATTGGATGAATGGATATGAGCTTTATAATAAAACTGTGAATGCAGATCGTATACCTTGGTCTGAAAAGTAGTAAGATAAAGTTCAAATTACGGGGCACACTAGTGTAGAACTTCCTACCGTCATCTTATATATAGGTTCGGTAACTATGTGGGCAAGTATAGTTTTTCTTTCGGTACTTTCAGTATTTCAATGATCATCTATAGATGTTCATCCTCTAATGGCTTTCCTCCACAACCGAATATAAGTACAGAAGATAAGGTAAACAAGAGAACAAAAGCAATTTCCTGGTAAGGAGGTGATTGGTAACGTGCATCAATGTGTCGGGTGTGAGATGGTGGCTCCCGAGTGAATGTGTAGTATTATACATGTCAAGGAAAGTGAGAGACAACTTCAAAGAAAATGTGGCAGCTGCTAAAAAAGACTTTGAATAGTATTTTAACTTCCAACTTTTCTTTTACTCTAATCCTGGCCTCTATAATGACCTTTTCTTCTAGCAGGAACTTAATTCATAGGATAAAAGAAACAACATTGATAAGAGAAAGGAAAGAAAATATTTCCCGATTTGGAAGGATGGTCTATGTATAGGCGTAAAGATTAGTATTGCTCGTCAGTAACCCTGGAAGCATCAACGATGTTGTAATTGCTGTTGAAATAATACCATGTGGCCGTCTGTGATGGTCACACGCAAACCAAACTGCCATCGAAAATTTGTCTCTACGGGATCTCCAACCCAGCTTGTCCCCTCCCAGTAGGCAGGTCTGTAGTATCATCATCAGAAACATTGCCTGATAACAAAACACTTGTGATAAGAGCCCTGGATGCCTCCGAGTCTCAGTGGGGCAGCGTGCCACTGATGATGAGAACAGATTGTTGAAAAAAAAGTCATATTGCAATGTCTTCAAGATGGTTGTTATACCTGTAGGACAGATTACCCACTATTTTTTTTTCAGGTGGGTGAGGGCCAAAACGACATATGCATATTATCTGTTTCCATTTTCAGGTCAAAGAGATCATTCCTAGTGCATGAATAAATGTTTTGAGCTTGGGAGATTTCCTGGTAATGAAGGGAAACCCCTGCCCATGTCTTTGCACATACCCACCAAACTAGAGGAAAAGGACTTTACGAGAATGTTTTTCATGTTACCTCTGACCTCCCAGCAGGTGAATGTGCAAAACTTTGAAACTCAGTGTTTGCTTACTTAAGTTGGGTCGAACATAGACAAATTGCTCACTGAAAAGTAGTTTCAGTTCTCTGATACATACTGCCAGTTCTTAACCCTCCATGAGATGCCGCGTTAATACTTGATCTCTGACATTAATACCTCAGGTTACTAAACCAAATGACAGAAAATTTGAAACTCGCTTAAAATAACCGACCTGGCAATTCGAGGAAACAAGTTAGATATGTAGAATTTACAATAATATGGGACAGATCGCAGTAGAACAAAATTGATAAATGCCTACATATTCTTAAACCGACGTCAATCACTAGAAACAAGTATGATGTTGCATAACTAATAATATTGTTCACATACCATCGGATAATTGATGAAGATAGGGAGATACTTGATACCATACTTATTATAAAATTGCAATTTTATTTACTAGAAATACATGATACTCAAGTGTAAATTATATACAAACATGTAGAAATGTTATCAATAGTAACACGTACCATGTTTGGGTAGTCGCTGTGGTGGCGAGTACCTGTTCCACATTCTTGAGGTGAAAGGTAAATCTATCTATGATAGATTTAAACTATACCTTTTGATAAGAAGTGATGTCATGCAATCAAGCTGATGTTTATAGAAAAAAAATGAATTAAATCTAAAATTGATTACTTTATGCATCTAATTGTGTCATTGCACCTACATTTAAGTGAATTTGTATTACAAGGCTTTTGGATCGGAGAAAACACATATTACATATCTGCCATAACAAGTCATATCCAAGAAATTAAATAGGTTAGGTTGTGTTTTGGCTGTTCAGAAGACTTAGGTTTCTTGGGTAGCATTTAGATCGTACACTTTGGTATTTGAAATATTATATGTAAAACAGATCTTCCTATGATTTATTAATTTGTAACACGAACACGAAGAAGGGTTATAATTTAATGAATATATCAACAGGTATATAAAATCACTATGATATAGAGCGAAAGTATTAAATGAGTTACTAACATTGTTGGAATACACGCACGAAGTCGAAGAGTCGTCCTTTCCGCCACCACGCGAGGCCAACGCCAAGATGGCCAAGAAAAATAAAACGAAAACTTTAGATAACGAAGACGATAGAGGTGCAGAAGAAGAGGAGCCAGACTTCAGTGATCCTGAAGATTTCGTTGATGAGATCAGCGACGAAGGTTGGTGCTAAGCTTATTGATTGCATTCCTGATGGTGAAAGGTTGGGCACATGTACCGGTCATGGGTCTTGTTTGTGTTGCTCCATGACAGCTGGTCGCGAGTTTCACTGTTTATATAGGTTACTTTATGGAATATAGGATATTGAGTAGCATTGTAGCAAGCTTAGTGGGCATGGCAAACTTCAAGAGATGTAAGCCCATGGTAATAGGCGATGATACTAAGCATTCACCAATTTAGAAAGGAGTTGCTCCTAGACATAAATCTGAGGATATTAAATTTGTCACTGAGAACACTGAATTAGTTTTAGACTTCGTAATGCAAACTTAACCCAGTTGAGAGGTACATGATACGAAAGTTATATATTGATGGGTTATTAGGTTTATATTTCCCTTATTTAGCTGTTGGTTATTTAGCTTGGTATTATATTCACGTCTGTTTAGTATCTGTTGGATGCAGGGCCTCTGAGAGGAATTATATTAGGGGTACAAAGGTTCTTTCGGTTCCCCATCCCTTTTCCTTTAGTCTTCCTGATTTTACTCTCTACGGTTTATGCCATGAGTTGTAAGGCCAAAAAGAGTATGGAAGATGACATTTGTAGTATGACAAGAGAACCCAGGAAATTTCCAGGACCCCTGTTGGACCCCCTGACCTAGGGACGATGTACTTCTAGCACCCCCCCCCCCCCTCATTGGCCGTGGTTGGATGTGGTAGACTAGTACGTTAACTGATAGTTTTCTGGCTGAAGATATATTTTTCTCATGTAGAGCTTGGACATCTCAGTAACTGCATACTGAGTTGAATTTCAGGTTATCAGTGTAGGAAAACAGGTCAAATATCAGATTTGCTTAAAAAGCATATTAGTAGACTCTTAATCCTTAACTGACGTGATTATGGTCAGTGAAGAACGGTTTACTTTAAATTTTCCTTTAAATGTGGTAAAAGATGTATGGTAATCAGGTATAATGTGAGTTAGAACAAAGAGATATTAGTATAGATGATCTGAACTTCGAAAACCTCATTAAGGGGCAGGAATATACCTGACTGTTTAGTGTCTTAGGTAAAAGTCTAGAACAAAGATGTAAATTTTATGGTGTTTGTGTTTTAGCTTGTCTCTCATGGATTCTTTGTTGCTACTGTAAGAATATAATAGTGGGATTTTGCTTTATGACCCTTTGAAACTCTCTTAATACTGATTTGCTAGTGGTAGGACAAAGGGGATAGGGTAAATGTGTCACTGTATAATAATATAATATGTGGAAATCAAATGATATGCATTTCTGACATTTAAAGACTAAGTTTTTGCCGAAGCTCTCGATGTAATGATATTTGTGAAAAATGTATTGCATTCCACTTACATCTGCCATGTTTTCAATATATAGTTTATATGTGAAAACAGAAGGGAGTCATAGGATGGATAAGGAGGCAGATGTTGTGAGAACATTGAAGGATGTGTGGAAACAGATGTCATTATCCAGGAGGATGGAAATTGGTATGTTTATAGGTATAGTAGTCTCTACAATGCTGTAAGGATGTGAGGCATGGGCTGTTGATGGGGATTTGTAGAGAAGTGTGGAAGTGTTGAAATGTTTGAGGACAGTATGTGGTGTGCATTGGTTTGTTTGAGTAAGTAATGAAAGGATAGAGAGGATGTGGTAATAATGAGTGTTGTTGAAGAGGGTGTGATGATATGGTTTGGATACATGGAGTGACTGAGTGCTCAAGGAGAAGTTGACAAAGAGTTTATGTTTATCAGAAGTGGAGGGGACAAGAAGTAGGTGACTAGATTGGAGGTGGAAGGATGAAGTGAAAAAGATTATGAGTGATTGGGGCCTGAACATACAGGAGGGTGAAAGGTATAAATGGGATAGAGGGATTTGGAATGAAGTGGTATGCAGGGGTTGACAAGCTGACTATGAACTAAACCAGGGCATGTTAATTGGTTGCGGGAAACTATGGAAAGGTCTGTGGGGCCAGGTTGTGGATAGGGGGGATGTGGTTTTGGAGCATTACACATGATGCTTAGAGAATGGATGTGAGTGAATGCAGCCTTTCCTTGTTCCTGGCAGTAACGCAGGAGACATTAATCAAGTATAAAAAAATGGTTAAAGAAATTGGAGATATTTTAAGGCATCTGGTATCAATGTTGGAAGAAAAGATCCATGAGGCAAGAAATGAAAACTTTTTTTTATTACATTATGCTCTAACACCACCCATGGAATGAAAAATATGGTAGAGATTTTATAGATGTAGAGGAGAAGCAGCCTTTGACAGGTAGATTTCGCAATGAACAAGGTTGGAGGTGGACAGTGGTGTTCTACAGGGAGAAGCTATATTTAAGATCATAGATGCTGCTTTTATCCTTGATAATTTGAAATCCAAAGATGTGATGGTGATTCTTGTATCCTATATTTTATGCATTCACTGAAATTGATATGGTGTTGCGGGAAAATAGATACAATTAAAGATTTTCATGTACCATTCTCATTCTTATTTTTACGACTTATTAGCATTGTATTGAATATAACTCGTAGTTTTTCTCCTCAGAACTTCTTGGAGATTTGCTTCGTCAAAAGCCAAAGGAAACTGATGGTGTTGAGTCTGTTATCATAGTTGATGGTGTGCCATCAGTTGGGTCTGAGAGGTTGGAGAAGCTTAAGAATGTTGTTCGCAAGATCTTCAAAGATTTTGGTGTCATCATCAATGAATATTATCCCATGAATGAAGAAGGCAAGACTACAGGGTAGGTCACTGAGGAAACTGTTTCAGTAATGAAAGTGAGGAAATGAATGTGATGCTAGCAGGACCCCCCATTCCCACCAAAAAGAAAAAGAAAAAGATAGTTTAGTTCTGTGAATATGTACAATCTTTATTATTATTTGCCTGTAGAACTCTTTTCTCCTTTTTTTTCTCACTTTGGTTGGGGTAAGTGACAGTTGGATGGCTGGTATTTATACTGCTTTGATTTAGTGTTTTACATCTAAAGATGTGATGTTCAAAAAAATGAAAATTGAGTAAGTTTATGTATGAACCATCATAGAAAGTTGGAATAAGCTGATTTAGAGGAATAGAGGAAGTAGAATAAGTGGGGACTATAAGTAAATTGAAAAAATCAGGTGACTTTGCAGAATGAAACTACCCTAGCAGCTTAGAAAAGTTTTTGTCTTCACAGAAGACATAATGTTATGATATACTGGTATATTGAATGAGTTTTGAGGCTGTAAAACCTAGATCCCACCATGAGAATATGGAAAACATCATGATTAAAGTTTAACCAAAATTTGTAAGAAAATAATTCCAAGTGGATATTTTATTGTATCATTAATTTTAGTTTGTAAGGTGATATTTTCTTCTATGCAGATACATCTTTCTTGAGTTCAAAGACCGTGCTGCTGCTGAAGAAGCTGTGAGACAACGCAACAACTACAAGCTTGACAAACAGCACACTTTCCTCTGTAATCTTTTCACAGATTTTGACAAATATGAAGGCATCCCGGAAGAATTTGTTGCACCAACACCTCAACCTTATAAAGTATGTAGATCGTCCTGTTTTTGAATTTGCTTTAGACCTCTTGCAGTTAATGTAGAACTTCACACATCCATCTTCATATCATTTTAAGACCTATACATATATCCTGTCAGTAGTTCCTTCAGTCTTCTGTAGGGCTCCTGCAGTGTTCAGGAAACCAGCCATGTCCACTGGATGGGACTGGTAATGGGTTGTAAATTACAATAATGTTGAATATGTCTTTATGGAGAATGTGCTGGGCATCTAAGCTTTAATTTTAATTTCTTCAATATGGTAGTTGCATTGTGGACAAGGAGGGTCTCAAGATACCTTATCAATGTTTACAGTGGTGTACTGTTGGTTAAATGAGAAAGTGCAACTTGTTTGTGTCTGAAGAGTGTGATATTAGATGGGTTGCATTCAAGACTGAGTTTGTAGGGTGGTGTTTAGTGCTTCTCTGGTCATTATGGTGTGTACATTTTTTGTTAGTGTTGTGTTTGTTGTGGTAGGGCACTTTGTGATTGTAGGTTGCTAAAGTGTATGGCAGGGGTAAAAAAAATTTGTGATTGTAGGTTGCTAAAGTGTATGGCAGGGGTAAAATTTTTATATCTTTAGAGTATTAGATTAGTTATGAAATGGCATGGGTGAGAGGTATAATGCTGTTGTAAAGATTTGAGTGCTGAGCATGTTGAAATAGGATTGTATTTGGAGGATCGTTGTTTCAATTTGTAGGTGTTCAGTGTTTGTGGATGCTAGGCTATCACTGATTGTTGTGAGTGCTCTCTTTGGTATTTTGCAGCTTTGTTATGTTTGCTTTTAAGAAGGCATATAGAAGAGCCTGCAAGAAAGAGGATACTTCCATACTTGGCCTTGGTTTTAGTTATCATGAGGCTTGTTTCATTTGAAATACATTTGTTTATCTTTTATTATATGTTTGTGGTACATTGCAAGTGAAAAGTCACTTTTGTTAGGTTTGCATCATCACCTTGATGAAAGGGAGTGCAGTCTCTTTGAAGAAATTTTTGCTTCAAAGGATTCCATCATTTCCCTGCTACTGGAAGAAGCACAGTCTTGAAAATGCAGGAGCTTCTTGAAAAGGGGTCCTGGAGTAACACAAGGAGTGTTTCTTTTTGGAAGTGTCTGTGAGTTATAGTGTTAGTAGTGGTTAGGTCTGTGGTGTTTATTGTTTGTGATTTACATTTTTTTTATATAATTTTGATAACTCATTTGCCTCAAACTTTCTCAAGACAGAAAGTGGTACACCACTTTGACATTTTCTCTCAGTCATCTTTATTGTCTTACATCCTTCAAAACCACTCTTGCTTTTGATTTTCTCATTCATCCACATTTCATTTTGTGTGACAAGTATTGTGTTACTGTTCCTTGCATATACACAACATATTTTATCTTAATTCTGAAGTTGTCCTTGATTAAATTTGACACACTAGTATTACAATTTGAGCAAGTTAAGCTGTTTTCATATGATCTTTCCTACCATGCTATTATGGCAGTAAATGGTAAACAAGTATAAAAAATGATTTTTGGATATTTTTCATGTATTAAAATATGTTAACATTTTACATTCAGTGCATTTTATAAGGATGTCATAGCCAAATGCTTTTTTATTCCTATCTCACCCACTGGCAAAATATGTTTGTATTTGTAGCATACCAGTGTTATGATACCCTTGCTTATACCTACCTCTGCCCCATCCATGATCAAAATAAGCAACTACAGGAACATCACATCCTTGACACAGAGCCACCTTCGGGAATCACATAACCTCTGCCGCTTTCCTTATTCTCGTGTTAAAAACTTCCCTCTATATTTATGAAGTTAAATGTCTTGCAGAAAAGAAAAAAGAAGTGTATGAATGGTAAGTACAGGGAAGGTGTGTAATTGTGTAGGAGGACTACAGACTGTAGATGGTAATTTGGAGGTAAAGGGTAAGTTACAAGAACTGAAGAAGAAGGCAAAGGAGACATGGAGTGAGGGAATACTTATGAATTTCAGAAAGAATAAGAAAGTGTTTTGGAAGGAGGTGAATAGCGTACAGAGAACAAGACCATATATGGAAGTTACAGTGAGGAGGGCAGATGGTGAAGTGGTAACAGGCAAAGAAAAGGTAAAAAAGAGATGAAATGATTATTTCATTTACTCCTGGATGTTGTAAAAGTTCAGGTTCAGGTGGTGGATGTGGTATATTCAGGATTAGATGGCATACATAGAGAGATTATTATGGCAAATGGTACATGAAAAGATATATGGGTAAATGGTAAGTTTCTAAATGCAGTGAGAAGTTGTTACTGGGAGAGTCAGGTTTGTATGTGGGTGTGTTGCATGTGTGTGAGCAGGAAGTGAGGAAGTGGTTTCTCATAAAGGTGGATCTGCATAAAAAAATATCATGTCACTTTGGTTGTTTAATCTGTTATGGAGAAGG
>JAUUDY010230871.1:0-12518 GCA_032361765.1 Panulirus inflatus
TTCATTGCATCAAAACTTCCTCTATTAACTCATACTGTATCTTCAAGGGGCCAAACACAACATGGTTACTTTTAATGCTTCTAAAACCCAATCTGCCCACCCCCCTCTCAAAAATCTTATACAACTTTCCCATCTCTTTAGATGGATCTTTGATTCCATCAATCAACACAATAAACATATATATCTTACCTACCTGGAAGCAACACATTATACAAACTTGGAGCCCTGTTCAGATCCTGTTAATTCTTTTCTTTTGAAATGTTGCCCCACTTATACTTGGGATTGACCCATCATTGTATGGATTAATGCTCTCTCACCTGGGGAGGTTACAGCTCTTCATACTTATCAGACCAACATATGGGGAGGTTTCAGCTTTACATACTTCTTATCAGACAACATCTGGGAATGTTTCAGCTCTACATACCCATTAGACAACATCTATGAAGGTTTCAGCTCAACAACTCCCCCAAGGCTGTCCATGAAACTTCACCCACTTGCCCTACATTACTGTGTTGGTTCACTTTCCATCTTCTGTACATATTACTTTGCTTTGTCACTCAAAGAGCTGGCCACTTGTGTGCCCCTGCTATTAGCTACACTACATAATACTTGGCTAGCCATTGTGTCACATGACTGCTGTGTGGCTGTTAACCCATGCAGTAATTAAGAGCTCTATTATATCCATTTGTGTCTTCTGTAACAGCTACTAAGTTTTTAAATTCTTTTTTAATAAGTACATTTTCTACTTTCTCAAAAACCCAAAATATTACGAAAATTTTCTTTTCTTATTTCTCTCTATCTTCACCCTGGCCTTAGTGTGGACTTTAGTCTGTGGTCGGAATTATTCTTCAAAGCTATGTAAACAAGTTGTACAGAGAACATTTTGATATTGCAGTTAAAAAATATGGAAGATGAAGCCTGAAAGCATTAACAAGTTAAATGATGAACATACAACTCACTTGAAAACTGTGAAAGAGAGGTTCATGATGTAAGGCCAATGAATATGGACTTATAAGTCCTAACCAGGAAATCAGTGATAAGCCAACTGTGCTCCCAAACCAGACCCTGGTCATTGTTGGCAAGTTTCTAAACCAATGGCCCACATCATCCATTTTGTTGCTAAAAATCAGCAAAAATCTGTAAATAAAAGTTAATTAAGTTTCTGAAGTTTAATAACAATGAACAATGTCTCAGTTATCATACCACAAGATAATATACAAACCCAGACCAGAATCATAATTGTCACAGGAACAAGATGTTTAATATTTTTGAAACACTAAAAATGAGCTTCCACCTACCAAATAATACTTTCTAATTCATACTCACAAGAACTATACATTACGACAGTTCAGACTCATTATCCAAAATAATTTGGGGGAAAACATACCCATATTCATAAATAATAATACTATGAAAGTATGCAAAAAAAACATACAATTTGCATAGCATATTTTGGATATAGCATTGCAATGTGATATCTGCATGCGAATTAATATCACTTTGCAGTCTTTCTTATTAAACATAATAACCAGCAACTGTTCCTTTCAAAACAATACCTTGATAAGCTCAATTTCAGTTATGCTGAATATCTTGCACAAACATCCTATATGTGTTCAATGTATTCTGTTTTATCATTTACAGAAGGACAGAACTGCAATTAGTTATGGAATGAGAACATTATTAGAGAGGGGAAAAATAGGTATGTTTGAAGGAATAGTAGTCCTAATAATATTATACGGTTGCAAGATATGGGCTATAGATAGGGTTGTGCAGAGGAGGGTGGATATGTTGGAAATGAAATTTTTGAGGGCAATTTGTGGTGTGAGGTGGCTTGATTAAGTAATGCAAGATTTAGAAAGCAGTGTTGAAATAAAAAGAATGTGGTTGAAAGGGTAAAAGAGGATGTGCTGAAATGAGTGAGGAAAGGTTGACATAGAGGATATATAAATCAGAAGTGAAGGGAACAAGGAGAACGTGGAGACTTAATTAGAGATGGAAGGATGGAGTGAAAAAGATTTTGAGCAACTGGGGCCTGAACATGCAGACAGATGAATGGTGTGCATGTAATAGAGTGAATTGGAATGATGTGGTATACTGGGGTCAATGTATAGTCAGTGGACTGAACCACGGAAATGGAAACCTTCAGGGTAAACCATGGAAAGGTCTGTGGGGCCAGGATGTGGAAAGGAAGCTGTGGTTCCAGTACATAACACAAGACAGCTTGTGTATGGATATGAGTGGATGTAGCCTTTCTACCTCCCTGATGCAGGGGGTGGCAAATAGGTGTCCAGAAGAGGAAAATGTATGTCATCATAATTTTTCTTTTTTTCATGCATTTATGCTGTCTCCTGTGGAGCAGGGTGGCATTAGGAATGGATGATGGTGAACAAGTATGAATATACATATACAAGTATGAATATACACATGCAAACATGTGTTTGTACATGTGTGTGTATGGGTATATATAAATGTATGCATTTGCTGATAGCCATGAGGAAAATGAAACATACGTTGCCAATGATCACATGGTTAGGGTAGATACAAGAAAGAGATAGGAGACGTAGAACAGTCAGCTGATATAATAGTAAGAGACGTAACTAAGACGCTATTGGTAAACAAGAGTTACTGGATGGCGGTGTTCGGATCTGGCATCATGCCTGTCTTAAAATTTTACCATGTGAACAGGAAAGGGAACTGTTTACAAAATTTGCCAATGACAAAGCTACCCAGTTTGTTGAGTACTCACTAATAAAAGATTCATTGTTATTTCTCATGGTAAAGGAGTTACAGCTAGTTAATTTAATTAACGTTACTTCAGTCAGTCCAGTGGTCATAATTTTATATTATATTTATGTTGTTTAAGTCTAACATAAAGATCTTTACCAGTCAACCCAACATAAAACAATACAGCTTTTGCATGGGATTCTTACTGTAAACACTGCTCCCAGAATGTTCTGTTTTTTTCCAAAAGATGGAACAGAGAAAGGGGCCAAGTGAGGATGTTGCCATCTAAGGCTTAGTCATCTGTTCTTGATGTTACCTTGTTAACGTGGGAAATGGCGAATATGTATAAAAATATGTGTGTGTATATATGCATGAAACCACTAGGAAAAGGAAACATGAGTTCCCAAGTGCACCTTCGTGTAATGATCACATCGTCAGGGGAGATACAAGAAAGAGATAGAAGTTGTAGAACAGTCACTTGATATTCAAGAAAGAGATTTAGCTAAGACACCATTGGTAAACAAGCTTTATTGAGTAAGTAATGTAAGGGTATGAGAGATGTGTGGCAATAAAAAGAGTGTGTTTGAGAGAGCAGAACAGGGTTTATTGAAATGGTTGGGACACATGGAGAGAATGAGTGAGGAAAGGTTGATAAAGAGGGTATATGTGTCACAGGTGGAGGGAACAAGGACAAGTGGGAGACCAAATTGGAGATGGAAGGATGGAGTGAAAATGAGTTTGAGCAAGCTGGGCCTGAATATGCAGGAGGGTGAAAGGCGTGCACAGAATAGTGAATTGGAACAATATAATATACTGGGGTTGATATGCTGTCATTGGACTGAACCAGGGCATGTGAAACTTCTGGGTTAAATCATGGGAAGGTCTGTGGGGTCTGGATAGGGAGCTGTGATTTCGGTGCTTTACATATCATTCTAACAAACTCTATCCCATGCATGCCTTTCATCCTCCTTCATATTCAGGCTCCAATTGCTCAAAAGGCTGGAGTCAGCTCTTTGTTTCTATTTGGGAATTGGTGGTGAGGGTGAGAGGGATTGCTACTGCATAAAATTGAGTGCCAACTATGTTAAACTGAGACTGTCTTGGGTAGATCTTCATTTCATTGTGAAGGTGTTGCATGTTTATGGTATGTCTCATTGCTATTTTGGATTGGTATTTCAGCAGCAACCAGCATGTGTCACAACTGTAAGCATCATACCATTATAACTCGCACAATATCTTTTTGGCCAAAAAAGCAATCATGGAGCTACTGAACTGTGCAATTAGGCATGGTCTTGATATAAAGCTGCAAATTCTGGTTTTTCTTAACTGAACTAGAAAGTACGATGTCATCATCAGAATGAAGACTGCAAAACAAAATCATAATAATGCACAAAAATATTTAAACTGTAATATAAAAAAAAATTCATTAGTCAACCAAGTTTCTTGTAGTATTACAAGTGCATTTCACCAACTGTTTAGCTGTCCTTCTATAGCTTTAGCAATGTATTATTGGAAGTAAACAGCAAAACAAGTATCATAAAAATACAAAGATAAACACCTAATATAGAATTTAAAATTCAGTAGCTGACGGGATCTCCTACTGTATTACAATAGTCTTTTGCTAACCCTACTGACCTTCTTTGGTTGGATTTGGATCCTTTGTAGACCTAAAGGTCTGGTTATTTTTTAAATGGTGTATGCAAAATCTTGTATATCTTAAAATTTGAACACCGTGTATTGTATATAATTTGATACGCCTCCCCAAACAATATAACAGCTTAAATGCTGAACTACAAAGAAATGTAAGCAGAATGCAGTAGAGGAAATACATCAGTAATGGTAGTGCGTGGTTTACACAATAAACTAACGGAAATAACATCCATGTTAACTAAACATGGCAGTATTACACTTTTCTATGGGTATTTTAAGAATTTAGTGATTGTTCCGAATGCATGTCATGCAGCCATATTGTATAGCTAATTTAGCAGCAACAACCATGTGTTGTAATGATAGTCAGTGTACCATCAAAATTCTCCTGTCTTAAAAGTGATCATAAAGCTTAACTGGACTGTGCATATTAAGCATGGTGTCAAATACAGAGCTGCAAATTTTAGTACTTCTGAAGTAAACTAAAAAGTCTGACATCATCTTTGGAAGGGAGACTACAAAACAGTAATAATAATAATGAAAAGCTATAAATGGCTGATACAAATAGAAACTTCATACTTAAGTTTCTAGTAGTATTACAAGTGTATTTCAGTGACTGTATGTATAACTGTCCTCTTGCATCTTTGGTGTTGCATTATAAGAAAGGAAATAGCAATACAAATATCATAAAAATAGAGAAAAGAGATAAACTATTTCTATAAACATAAAACTCACATGTCGAATGTGTCTGCTACTGTATTACAAGTGTATTTTGCTGACCCCACTGCGATTCTCACATATTTTGCTGTAATTCAATATTTCACCATTTAAGGATATTACAGGGATATTTCATTTATCGTCGCTATACATCATACTAAGGTGTATTAAAGAGTTAAAACAATAACTGCAGTGAGAAGCAGTAAAAGTGTGTTCCATTTATATGAAACACAATCTAAAACTTTACTGCGCTGAAACAATTAAGATGAAAAGGTCATAAAGTTTGCCGTTTGCTGGCAATATGTTTGTTCCATTTATGGTTATAGAGAACAATATTTGGTCAGCTGTCATGCAAAGAAAAACTTCAGTTTAGGAGGCAATCTGCTAAAGATTTTGACGGATTGCATAATTTTCTAATTCTGGCAGTTTCACAGTCTTTCAGCTATATCTAATGCAAAGTAGTTACATTTCTCTATCTCAAGGTTTAAGTGGGGTTAGCTTTTGTAAGCTTATGAGGATCTAATGTGATTTTATAATTCTTTTTACCCCCTCATTTTTACACTTGCTTCTAAGCCCTGCCCACTTTGTGTGTTCTTAATGAGTGAAAAACATTTATGCCATCTTCTCCCTTATCAAAACCTGTAGCATTATGATGTCGTTCATATAATTACTTTTCTCGTTCCTAATACTTCACAACGATGTGATACAAGAAAACTATGTATTTGCCTTAATCACAACAACAGCCATAACTTTTCCTCTACTGGAAAAGTCTATACATTCAGGCACAAGTGGAAAATAAGCTTTATCGACAGCATAGCCTCAGTCCCACTGATGTCGATATATCGGCAAAATAACTTATGGTCTCTTCAAAAGGTCGAACCAAATATAAGAAATGCACTGATGTGATTTTCATCGATATAATGACATAACATCGTCCAGTCTCAGAACTTCTTATTTACCCCATTAACGTTCCACTTCCAGAACGAGTAATAGTCTCAATTTCTCCCTTCCCTTTTATATATCCCAAAGGTTATCCAGGATGCACCAGTTACTCACGTAAGACACTACAGTTTCTTAATGATCTCCTCGCTGGGGGTGTTTACCAGTGTCACCCTGTTGAAATGAAGAACCAGTGACCAGTGGTCGCCCAATGTTAAAAAAAAAAGTCTGTTATCTGGAGTTGTCAACGTGTAGTCTGACGTGCCTCTACCTCACTGCTCCTCCTGGTTGGTGGTGGTGGGAGCATTTGCTACATAAATATATCTACGTTGCTCCTTTATCGTTGTAACTCATTTCTGCTTATTTCACGGACAGAAAAATGTGAATTTTAAAAATATATGATGTTAAGCTAAATATATGAATAAGTGTATATGGATGATATATGTACCGGTTATCATGGACATAGTTTTGTTTGCTTTGGTGTTTCGAGTCCAGATGTGAAGCACAGCTACTCGGCGCCGATTTCAAAACTATATTTGGCCATTTCATTGTCATGGGATGATTTTGATGCTATATATATTTTGCCCTTGGAGTATACATACATATATACACACACATGTATGGATCTCCGTGGTGTAGTGGCCTGGGTCGCCAGACATGACTCATTCCCAGGGTCGTTCGGGCTTGAATCCTGGGCGTGGCTGTCGACCCACAGTCAACACAGCTGTTCATCCCTCCCCTCGGAGGATGGGAATTCAGCAGAAATATGACCAGTAGAAAGAAGGAGCATTTACTGAAGAAAAATAAAATAAAAAACGGTCTTAACTGGGTGTCACTAGGGACTGCCCAATCAAAGGAAATGCTGATATCACAGAGCTGAGTGATGATAGACATTTGTGGGAAAGGAAAGGTAGCAGGAAGTTTTTTTTGAGACAGTGGAACTGATCCTGATCATAGAGAAAGGGAGAATGGTGCAGTGAAAATGGAACCTGGCACACTGAAGCAGAGAGACACAGGGAATCAAGTGAAGCCGCAGAGATTATAGTATGTTAGTTCGGAGATAGAACAAATAGGGATACTTTTGGTTCAATGGATGCAAGGATTGATAAGATACAGAGTATACAGGATGGAAACTTGTTGGCAAAAAAGATTTTCAAGATGATTAGAGAAAAGAAAAGGAGTTTGATGAATGGGTTTAGAAAAAGTGAATGGACCGAATCTGGGTTGATAGACGTAAATCAGTGATGATTTTTGGACTAGAAGAAGACCATATTCCAGATCAAGAGAATAAGGTTGATAAAAGAAGAAATGTTGACCGAAAAAAAACTGCAGAGGGAGAAATAAACAAGAGACGAAATGCAAAGCTTTTGAACACAAAACTGAATATTTTTTTTGGGGGGATAGAGATAAGGGAAAGGAAGTCCACAGTCAGATAATGGAACAATGTTATGCCAAATTCTGTGTAGTCTATAGTGAGGGAGTTTATGGACGAGTTCCTCTACTGGTATCAGAAGATATTGAGTTGTGGTTCTGTAGAAACAGAAATAAATGATGTAGATATAGAGCACAGTAATTAGGCAGATTTTGAGAAGGATAACATAGTAAGAAAGAAGTGAAAGGGAATACTGAGAAAGGAATGAAAATTAGTTTGAAAAGGATATTCTTGAAATAGACCAAAGCCGTTCCATGACATTAGTAGAAGCATATTTTATTACTGAAATAGATATCCGAATGAGGAACTTTAAGGGAAAGTAACAAAATCAGGAGAGGAAATAGGTAAGAAACTAAATGTAAAACTTCAAAGTGCCTTTATGGTGGATAACACAGTATTCCCCAAAACGTAGAGAACGTAAAGGCGATTAAATATAGAAAATTAAAAATATTTTGGGCTAAACTTAAGCAAAATATTAAAAGCTCTTGACTTATATAAAGTACATAACCCTGACAAAATTTGTCTTTATTTATTTAAAAAAAGAATACGTTCAGAATATTAGTCTAAGAAATTTGATCCATAAAAGACAGAAGAGAGCAAAGCTTGACCCATTTCTAGTACAGTTTACTGAAGTTGCATTAAACTGTAAGCTGGTATCTTTGACCATCATAAAAAAAGAATATGAAAAAGACGAGAGGGTCCTGTACAGCGCAGCATTTAGTAGGGAAGCAGTAACCTTGTAAAATTCAATAGTGCTAAAATATACTATTTTCCCCATATCTCTATGTAAGAATGATTTGTTTTCCTCACTTCGTTTTCAGAGCACAATTATCAGCCTTGTAATACCATAAACATGTTGGACATAACCACAGCCTCCCCTCCGTCCTGGAGACACGACGTTAACAATGGCTCAAAATCTGCTTACCAAAACCTGATAGTGTTTTATAGGTGCCATAAACATCTAATTTGTATTTCATATCTTTAGGGGTTTGATTCAAGTAAAAATGGATTACTGCTCACCCGTGTATCAGGATGTCTTATCCTCCAAGTCTTTTATTAACTACAGTGGAATCAAAGGCTTTACGTCTCATTAATTCTAACATTATCTCTTTTCAGCCTTCCCTCTTTCTTTTCTCTCTACTCTTTAGGCATAATTTTAGCCAATGTTTTCATTAGGTGTCTGCTACACGTATTTGGCTGCTACTTTCCACAGCTTCTGTGTGGTGACCAGCCACTCGAGCATTGGCTATTATGATGCCTCTTTCTTCCCTCACACAGCTAAGCTGTGACATTTTCTTCCTACTGTTGCCTTTCTTTCTCTCCGTATGACTTTTCTTTCCTGAAGGTTAAGGTTTACAAAGACCGGCGGAGCTCTGATTACACTTATCTCTTTTTCTCTTCTTTCTTTCTACCGGAATGGCCTTGACTGGGGGCATGTTTTGTCTGTGCCATGTCGGTTACTATATATGTTTATACAATAGAAAACGTATGGACCTGAGTGCTCAACTATTTCGTCTCTGTCTGAAAACTTAAAAAAAAATCCCCCTTCTTGGAAGCTTGTTTTGGCTCAGACCAACCATACGAAGGGACACTGCTCCAGCTTCTCTGCCCCCACGATCTACATTGGACCTTAACGCGATGGTGGGGTTTGTGTGGAGTATGGATGGCTTGAGCTGTGGCAGAGGGGATTTTCCTCTCCCTGGTAGGTTTAACCAGGCTGCAAAGGTCAAACTTGAGCTCTCACACCAACACACGTAGGCTATTTTCTCCTCCTATACTTTTCGTTCTTCATTTCTTTTTCTATCAAAACTGAAATTGGCCATTTTTTTTTTGAGTTAAGATGAATTTCTAAGATAGAATATTCTAAACTGTATTAACAGCGCTGAATAGCCTGAGATGTTCCAGTGCTCGGCTTATATGCCTAAACTTCGTGATCCATTTCAGCTCCTGTGAATTAGTGCTCCATCACTCTCACTTCTATATTCAAGGCTTTCGCGAATTTCCCTTAACCTTCGCTTTCTTGATCACCATTACGGTTTTGGAGTTACGAGGTCGTCTGCTGGCGATTTCTCGTATTTGCGTGCCCACCTTTGGTCTTCATGATTAAGGGACTTATATGGTTCTTTTGTCGTGAACCTCGACTTCTCCAAAGCATTTGACAGGTTGCAGCGTAAGTCTTTGCTTCAGTAAACTCCAAAAGTTTGGCTTTTCTGATTCTCTCTGTTCTTTCACGTAAAGTTCACTTCTTTAGTGTTTCATTGCGGTCAGCGTTTATGGAGCAACAGTTTGTCCTTCCCTATTGACCAGTAATTCCCCTTAGCATGCTTTCCTATCTCCTGCTGACTTTCCTGTTTCTTTATAGATGATGTTTCTTCAGTGTCACACCCATTTTACTCCTTCGCCTCCTGTGACTCCACTCGACATATTTTAACCGACTTTTCTTCCCCTCAGTCCTTGGGTTGTTGTTTTAACCTGCACTCTGAACATATTTCTTCTCGTAATTTGGATCTGTGTAACATCACACGATGGGGGAAGCTGTAACCTGGTTAGATTTAAGATTTTTAAAACTCGTTATCTTCCCACATATCACTTTCGAAATCTCATTCGCCACCGTCTGTCTGTTCAGTTTCAAAATAGTTCAACATACCCTCCATGTTGAGCATAACTTCATATAATGATCATTGCAAAATCTGCTTCCCAAACGCTTGGGGTATTTTGTATTGATGTAATTATGATTCTTACGAGCAGGTATTGGACCGTGTCTTCAGGTATGTCTGCAAGAGGGCCTCAATATGGGGAACCACCCTCAATTCTAGGGTGTGGCTCGACATTTTTTTCCGCAAAAAGCAGTTTGTCAGTTACATACTCTGTCCACTCTGTGGGCGGTGGAGCAAAAAAGAAGTTGTTTAGAGCAGTAGAGGCTGGGAAACTGGGCCACAATGAATTATATAACAATAGAGCCCGATTACTGAACAGTTTGCAGTGACTAGGTGCGTTGATATACAAGGATCTGGAACAAAAATGTTATGGTTAATAAAGTTACGTACACCTTGTAATAAATGGTGGGAAATTATCAGTGTAATGATAGAACTGTCATCTGATTAGATGGTGTTGTGGGCGTGAGATTATATAAGGTAACAGAAGTTTCATTTTCCCTGTTCAGAGTCAACGAGCAAAGTGCCATGAGTATACAAATTGCCATAGGTATACTTTTCCCAGCTCGAGAAACTGCCATGAGTTTACTTATCCTAGCTCGAGAAACTGCCATGAGTTTACTTATCCTAGCTCGAGAAACTGCTATGGGTATAGAAAGCCTAGTTCGAGAAAACTGTTATGGTTGTACAAAAAAAAAAAACTAACACAAAAGCAATGGCTTGGGTAAACATAGGTTATCATAACATACGTTGAGCCGTACCAATGCCAAGTCTGCTGAGCCTTGTGGAGTGGATATCTTTTGCATGTTTTACTAAATCATTCAGACGAGGCTGAACGGAAATGAACCTAAGGTAAATCCTCTAGTGGCCAAATGTTTATATTCATCATTCACTGATCCCACACGAAGATGTGTTCTGTCAACATCATGGGTGATGTTACCTGTGACGTGCTTCTAACACGAGCATATTATAGTCGTACAGAAAATAATTTATTGGTGTTCATGACACAAAATCCTAGTCTTATAGGGAGACGTTTCAGGTATTCACATGAGTTTTGTTCTTTTTACTTCGTTATATTTGTTCCATGTATTTACAAACCTAGTTGTTTCCCGCTGCATAGTGTATCATCGATTTTTTTTTTTTACTGGATTGATGAATTATGATTAATAAGATCGCTCGTCCTGTCTAGCCGTCTGAAGCCATTTTTCTCCCTGGCTGGATGGCTGTTCCAGCCTGAACGGCAACAGGGCGTGGTCTTGGTCCTGGGCAGGTTGGTCCACTTACCCTAACTGGGATACGAGTTTTATTCTCGGCGTTAATATGGAGTGGATCCTATGGGTGGTATGGGGAGCGGCCTTGGGCGAGGGCCCACCACCCTCTTCTCGGGGTATATATGCGGCTGTGCCCCACACACCAGCAGTGTAGCGACTCTCCTCCCTGCATCATGAAGACTCTGGTAAGTGGCTCCAGGTTTCCTTCGTCGGTAGAGTCAAGCCAAGTCACCACTCAGCCTAGAACGAGTTAACTTTTGTGTCAACTTGAATCACTTTGATGTTACGGTGAATAAAGGAATATTCCTTTATCATTATCACTGTAACTCTGAAGTACACAGGCTTATGCAGATTTTGATCTCCAATATATCAGCTAGTGAGTGGCTGTGCAGGAGTTTATTCGCTGCACAATTATGTTGAAACTTTGTGTTTGTCATGAAATGTTGACTTATGGCTCAGCAACAAACATGTCCACATACCAGTTTCTTGATTTCCAAAGTCGCAGTAGCAGGAGAACACCACAGAATTCCCCACGTAACAAGTGTTGCTCTGTAAGTTCAAGAAACAGATAGCTCTCGTCACTTACATTCCCATCGGATTTTACCTTATATTGTACTTTACCACTCAATGGCGAAATAACTTTGAAAATCTCTTAACCATGTTTCGTGGACGGGTCTGCATTGTTTGCCAGTGTATGGATGGCAGTCAAGTTTATTCGACTTAAGGAAAACGAATTAAGTAAGACTATTATGTGCCTTATATTTGATATATTCAAGTAAGTTCGGGTTCTGTGGTAAGAATATACTGTCGGGTGAACCTATAATAATCAAGAATGATGAACAATGAATTTCTGTCCTCAGGTATTCCTTGGCGTGATTGCCGCGTCTCTGGCTGCTCCAGTCCCTGATGACTGTGAAACCGTCCAGGTGCTCCCCGGAGCTCTGCCATATGCTGGCTTTGGTTTGGCTGGCCACGGTATAGCTGGTTGGGCTGGCCACGGTATAGCTGGTTGGGCTGGCCACGGTGTAGCTCCCTTGGCTGCTGCTGCCCCTCTTGCTCATGTGGCTGCTGCTCCCGCTATTGCTCCCTTGCCTGCTGCCCCAATTGCTCCTCTTGCCCACCCTGTGGCCTACG
>JAUUDY010231089.1:0-12515 GCA_032361765.1 Panulirus inflatus
ACCATCAACGCCGCCTGAGCACACTACCATCAACGCAGCCTGAGCACGCTACCATCAACGTAGCCTGAGCACGCTACCATCAACGCAGCCTGAGCACGCTACCATCAACGCAGCCTGAGCACGCTACCATCTCGACTCAGTAGCAGGTCTCTCCTGACCCCAGAGAAAACTAATGCACATCCTGCACGTCGGAGATGCTCCAACTTCCGTGAGAGAGAGAGAGAGAGAGAGAGAGAGAGAGAGAGAGAGAGAGAGAGAGAGAGAGAGAGAGAGAGAGACGGTTGTTCTGATCTACATACGAAGTAAAGATAACTTTAATTACCCACAGATATAATGTAACATCTGCAGGACAGTACTGGGTGCCACAGACCTGCATTATAAGAATGTATGGTTCACTCTTGCTAAGAAATATAAGCGGACTGACTGTATTCACATGACCTCGCTCCATTGGTCTGTTTATATTCTCTTTTATCTCCCTAAGGAAAGATAAGTCTCATCTTCATGGAGAGAGTGTGTGTGACCCAATGAAGCGGGGGTCATTTCTGGGTTGGGAATCTTGGTTTTCGAGGGAGGTAAAACACGACCTCTTATCCCAGTAGCACTTGGAAACTCATCCAAGGTTGGAGAAAGGAAAATAGATGATGTGTGACGGTGTCTGATGATGGCCCGAGATAAGCACTACCGTCTGTAAGAGATGGTGGGAGACACACACACAGCTGTTAGCAACCCTGAGTTCTTGCTTAGGGAGAATAGCTGTTGAACTAACCCCTCTCACTGCCGCCTCGTTGGACGTGTTGCTACGCATGCGTCATCATCAACAAGCGTATACCCAGGATGTGAGAGTTGCGTCCACTGATCCATATGGCTCAAGCCTCGCTACTAATTCTTGAAGAAGTGAGTTTAAAGTGGTTCAGTGAGTTACTCTCTGTCGTGATGTGTTCCTTGTGTTACTGGGGTATTGAGTTACTCTCTGTCGTGATGTGTTCCTTGTGTTACTGGGGTACTGGCAGGAGGAGGTGGAGGAGGAGGAGGGGACTGATACACTACCACCCGGGTCCTCCCTCTCACTGGCAGCAGAGTCACACAAGGAAGTGTAGTCACAGGAGTGAGTATACCTTGAAATTTAGGGCATTGAATTCCCCATGACGTCTCAGCCAACACAAGAAGGAATCAGACACACGTCAGATCAGTTCAAATCCTCCTTGTAAGTATAACGCGACGTGTATTATTATTGGTGGTGTTGTGGGTGATGAAGCGTGAGGATATAGGCCACAAGTCAACGGGTCAGGCAGGGAGGCAGGTGGGCCGCCAGCGGTGAGGGAAGGGGTATAACTCACCTTTCTCACGATGTGGCGTCCGCGTTATTACCTAATCCCTTACGCTGGATAAAAGCTGCCCGGAAGCTGTTGACCGTCGACCTGTGTATTACGGGCAGCGAACCAGGTTTACGTCTGGCACGACACACCGACCTTCCTGTTGTATTGTACCTCCTACTCCTCCTGTTGCTCCTGTTAACCGTGCGCTGCTGCCTCTGTTGTTCCTGCTGCCTCAACCACCGATACTACTGTTGCCGCTACTGTTGTGGTTACTGTTGCCTTACGGTGCCTGTTGCTGCTTGGGTTACTGTTCCTGCTTCTGTTGGCAACACCGTTTGTTGCTCTCGCTGCTGCTGTACCTCTTGTCTCTATCACTCTTTCCGACGGTGAGAATTTTAAGCTGGGAATTTTGAAGATAAGGAATTGAACGTCTATAGCTGAAACCCGACTTACAAGTAGCCAGTGAAGGTCAGTATAGATGAGTGCAATATTGTACACATCTGCAGTGAAGACGAGAAGAGAGATAACAATATGACTTCTCATGTGGTACCAAATGTTGATAAGGGGGAAGGGCTCTCGGTGTAATAATCTTGACCTAAAGCCAAGTAAGAAGTGTGCACAACTACTGAAGAAAATGACTAACACCAGAGATGCCTTTGGAAAAACAAGCACTTACCTTCAAGTGCATAGATGTGTGTGTGTGTGTGTGTGTGTGTGTGTGTGTGTGTGTGTGTGTGTGTGTGTGTGTCCCGGGGCCTCAACCAGTCATCTGTCACCGTCATGCATCATACACATCTTGCCTGCTCCACGTCAGTCATGCGTCTAAAACCTCGTGTAATTAACCTGGCTCACGCAAGGAATGTTATTACATGACTGATGAGGTCGCTGTCGATTACAAGACAAGGCGGGGGAGGGGCGAGAGAGGACCTTGTAACTACAAACTCTCATATTCTGGAAGGGCTTTGATAACTCGCCACACCAGTGAGCAACGAGTTGATTGGAGTCAATTCCAGCTCATGGCAAAGAGAAAAGAACCTCGTCAGTCCTTCTTCTTGCGACACATGGAAGGCCCTAGTTCCATTCGTCTGGAAGTAATTATACAAATAGATCACTCGCCTCTTTACTGTCTCTCTCTCTGTCTATTAAGGCTCAAGAAAGATGAACGTCCCCTGGGAGACCTTGACGAAAGAGAGGGACAACCTGGAACGGTCCTTCCTGGAAGATTGCTTAATGGCTTTACTCCTCAGGGATCACTCATGATGGTCGAGGTTTGATACGACAACACCAAGACGTTATTTGTGGCGACGCCTCACGCGAAGCAAGAAAGAAGGATGGACAGGGTATGATGGACCTATGGCCGTGTGAGGAGACACGTAGAAAGACGCTGGAATGCTGGACTTGTAGCATTCAAACCCATGGTCGTGATGAGGAATGTACTCCAGGTCAGTGGGGATATTGCGAGATACACCTACGCAGTTATGGGGGCTCGACACATTGAAGGCATTGGATGTGACAGAAGATAACATGAACTATGGACGTGATGATGATGAGGAGCACTGGAGTTCATGGAAGCAATGTGAGATGTACTGAACCTCATAGAAATGATGAGAGGTAACCTGGAGCTCATGAGGAGAGATGTGAGAGGCACAGAAGGATGAGTAAGCGAGGAAAATACACTGTAATGAGAGTAATGAGGGATACATGAGGCATCATGAATGTGATGGAAGATGAGAGTGGAGGCCATGACAGAACTGAGACAGTGTAAATAAATGGAAGCAAATTGAAGACCAGAGGCGTTGTAGAAGATGCACTGGAAGCCATGGAAGTGATGTAGGGTAGGCATGAAGATGATGAAGGGGAGATAGGCTGTATAACATGGACGTGATGTGAGATACAACAGAGGCAGTGGACGTGTGGGTGGCGGGAGATACACAAGGAAGCCATGCACGTGATACAATCCACTGCAGGTCAAGGACGTAATGGTAAACTCACTAGACACTCGGAATGATATTAATACATCCTGGAAAGGACGCGGGTCTTGTTACACGTCCTGGAAGTGATGTAATATACACTGGACGTCAGGAAGGGGATGAAAGATACACTGGATTCACAGAGATGATGTAGACTGCACCTGTGGACGTGGTCATGATGGCAGGGTATGATAAAGACCATTAGATATATGTAGAATGTGTTGACGACCGTGGAAGTAGTGAGGAATGTGACTGAGGTGTTGCTAGTGTTGGTAGACAAACAGGAGATAAAGGGAAGCGATGAGAAGGGGTTATGGTAGTGATGGTAGACATACCACAATTCCTGGTAGTGTTGGAGTGTCCATCTGGGGTCACGAAAGTGAGTGAAAGTGATGCACTGGAGATCATGAAAGTGATGTACGTCACAGTGGGACTTCCATGTGAATGTGATGTACAACAGAGGTCCAGGGAAGATGTACTAAAGGCCGTATGGAGATGAAAGGTTATCAGGGATGCACTGACCGTCATGAAGGATAGGGAAGGTCAACTGAAAGCCACTGAAGTAATGACTGAGGCACTGGAGGTCATGAGAGTAAATTAAGATATAGGAATGATCATGTTTATAATGGAAGATACTCTTGTGGCCACGGCAATGATGGGAGATACAGTGAAGGCCATTTATGAATCGAATATCCACATGAGGCATTTGGACGGTCGATGATAAATGAAAGGCTGTTGTAGATGTGGTAGAGATACATCATGAAGACATGGCACTGGTGAGACATGCCTACTTCTAACACTGTGGATAATAACATATAAAGAACCATGGAGGAGACTAGTGTTAGGGTGAAGGCCATAAAGGCAGTGGAAGATACAGTAGAGATCATGATAAGTAACTGAAGATAGTATACTGTTGACCATTAAAGTGATGGCAGGTGCTCTACCGGCCATAAGAGAAATTCAAGGTCCACCTGGGGCCAGTAAAGTCAATATGGAGGAACACCAGACACTATGGGATAGGTAGTAGATAGGGAACACATACGAGACTAAGATGTGATGAAGGAAGCGTGTATAGATAAAGGTAGGTAGCTACTTTCTAGGTCATGGAGAGGTGAGAAATTGATGGAAAATCTGGATTGGTCATAGATACACAAGAAGGTCATGGGTCGATGGGAAGTTCATGAGAATCACCGGGAGTGACGGAAGACAGACGTGGGAATATGACATGGGTGACTGAGACTGTAACATTTCAAGTGACGATGATGACAGCCACCACCAAAGGTGACTTGTGTACTCGCTGTGTCACCTCCATTCAGCAGCTTGTCTTTGTGCCACGATCACTCGGGTTCTCTCATTAACGGCGGCTGGAGATGCCGCTATGGCACTACCCTTATGGACCCCTGGGGTCGTATGAGTGGAAGGGGCTTTTACAGCGGATAGGCTGGATGAAGGTGACTCTCTAAAGACGTGGCTGATGATATAACGCTAATTACGGATCGGC
Organism: Panulirus inflatus; assembly: GCA_032361765.1. Taxonomy (NCBI): domain Eukaryota; kingdom Metazoa; phylum Arthropoda; class Malacostraca; order Decapoda; family Palinuridae; genus Panulirus; species Panulirus inflatus. The sequence continues at coordinate 4,788 of JAUUDY010231089.1, forward strand.
TGAAGGAGCATTAAGCTGTATTGTGAAAGCAGGTGTTAGTGTGTGTGTGTGTGTGTGTGTGTGTGTGTGTGTGTGTGTGTGTGTGTGTGTGTGTGCGTGTGATCATCTACTTGTACTGTACGGGGAGGGAGCTGTACACTCGTGGGGCCTCATCTCTCGAACATTTTCTGCTATCTTGTAGCTTCCCAAAATGATGTACGCCTTCAGCATTATCCATGTTCTCAATCATTTTATCCCTCTCATCCACCACTATTGTACTATAGAAGTACTTCTTTAATATTTCTTGCTTATTTTCATGTTGTGTCCTCTGGTTGCTCTATCCCTACATCTCTCGAAGAACTGTTCACTGTCCACCTCATCGATTCATTTTATAAACCTGAAGATTGTGTGTTATCATCTCACTCTTTTCTCTGCCAGGTTGGGCAATTTCGAAGTCTCCAGCCTTTCCCTATAACTTAGGTCTCTTCAGTCTGGTACCTTCTTTTGTTGCCTTCCTCTGAACTTTATTAGCTCTTTGTGCTTCTTCAGGTGCGTTAACCAAACTTGAGATAACATTTTCTAATTTGGGCCTTGTGTAGGATATGAACAGCTTGCTAAATATTTCCTTATCCATATACTTGAAAGCTGTTATAATATTTGCCAGCAGACAGTCTGTCTGCTTTACTGTTCTCATGATATGGGACTCTGGCGACAGGTTAGGGAAGATGTCCCTCTCACACACAGAATTCTGAAGCTTATACTGAGGCCTTCTTTCACCTTGTCACATCTTCATTACTTTACTTTTGCTTGGGTAGAATTTCATCAACCCTGCATCCTATCAACTTTGGAGTCTGTTTAGGTTCCCTTGTAAACTGATGCCATCCACCTCGCTTTTCACTTCTCCCATGACAATTGCATCATCTGCAAACATCTTCAGGTGAAATCCATCCCTTCCGGCAGGTCATTTGATAGATCAAGAAGAGTAATGGTCTCCAAACAAAACCCTGTGGTACTTCACTGGTCACCTGAACCCATCTGGAAAAGGCTCCTCTGGCATGCGTTCTTCCCCCCTCCTTTCTATTGATATAATCTTTAGTCCATGAAGGAGCTTCCCCCATTATTCCTGCCTGGTTATCTTGCTTCCCATGCGGGGAGTTTCAAATGCTCTCTGGCGGTCTACATACAAACAATTCACACAGCCTTCCCTCTCGTCTACGACGGAGCTCACTCTCTCGTAGAAATCTGAGGTTTGTGATTACTGTTTGTATCTTAAGGAGAAAGAGTCTAGCTTTCTTGCTGCACCGTCTCATAACTTTGTACATATATCTGCTTTGCCTTTACTCCTTTATATATATGTATGTATTTGCACATACCTCAGCATGAGCCAGAAGCCCATTTATCGATCAGTCCTGATCAAAATGAACACAGGTTGAGTGTAGGCCGACTGCCACGCCCAAGATATCAATCCATTTCGTTTCCGACCCTTGACTCATTGTCAGTAAATCTGATTACTCCCACTAGAGACATCACTATATAAACAGCCCCAGCCTGGCGGGGGTATGTAAGTAAGGCACCAAAAATACTTTCACAAATTAGCCACATACATCACAAGACTCACACCACACACCTGTACACACTTCAGTCTTCTCTCCCGTCTCAAACTGTCCCTTCCCCTGTCCCACCTCTTCCTCCACTAACCATCCTAATGATAACAAAATTAGGTCAGAAAGAACAGACAAAAAAGAGTATGAACCAAGGAACGTTCCTGATATCACCAGTAACACAGGCCCTTCTTGCTGCCTTCAGTAAACAGACGCCCTTGACGACCAGAAATAGACTAGCCTCTGCCACCGTGCCTCCGTCTCTCACCCCACACCAAGCATATCCACCTCCACCTCCTCCTCTCTTTCTCTGTCTCTCGCCTTTGTCCTTCCCTTCTCCAGTAGGGCAGCATTATAAGGGTTCCAGACGCCCCCTTACCCGTACGTCTGTCTGTAGTGTAATAAACTAAGAGGTGCGACAGAGGCGTCCCCCTCCACTGACTTAAGAACTTGTGGTGTGGTAGTGGCCGCTGGCTGCCTCAACGTGTGGCCATCCTCCCTCTCATTTATTGACGACGACGACGACGACGACGACGATGACGACGACGACGATGAAGACGACGACGATGACGACGACGACGACGACGACGATGACGACGATGACGATGACGACGACGACGACGATGACGACGACGACGACGACGATGACGACGAGGCCTCCGAACTATGGATGTGAGTCGGAGGGCGAGGCGGCTTCACACAAGACCATAAGCAGTTCTGGGTGTCTGTATACATCCTCCTCCACGCTGGGGTTGTAGAGTCAATAGCCACTCATCCAAGAAGCATTATGACCATACATAATGAGGTGCTGCAGGTCTGATGAAGGAGGAAGGTAATTAGTGGCCCATAATCTGCATTTCTTAAAGGGAGAAAGAGAATGAACTCGACGCAGATACGCAGAGATGACGGAAACTCGATATTCTGACGGGAGGGACAATTTACGATTCCCTCCCACACGTAGTTCTAGGGGAGGTTGGCGGTGCTGCTGGCGACACTATGGAACAGGATAGGGTGGGTGGAGCGACGTGGTAGGACGGTGGAGCGTCAGGATAGGTGCAGCAGCTGGAGGATAGGCAGTGCTCCTGGCAGTGTTGGTGGTGTGAACTGTCAGGAGGAAAGAGGGGCATTAAGAAGGTAAGTGGTGCTATAGTGGTGGGTTTAAGTGGCACTGCAGTGGGTTAGGTGATGGTGGGTAAGGTCAGGATTAAGGTGGCGTAGTGGCACGGGATAACTGGTGATGCCAACTGGCGCAGCGGCTGAGTAACTGGTGCAGCAGCAGATCACGTTGTACAGCGATGGGATAAGTCGTAAAAATAAATGATGCAATGATTGGGTTGACGATGCAGCATCAGCTTAGGTTGTGCAGCTGTAGGACAAGTGCTGCACCAGTAGGATAGGTGATGCAGCTGTAGAGCTCGTGTTGCAGCTGCACGTAGAGGGTGTAGAAGCATGTTTGGTGGTGTAGTGAGACAAGGGGAGGCAAGCAGTGCAGCTGCGGAGTAGGTGTTGAGACAGCAGAGGAGATGATGCAGCGTCAGGGGTTTGGTTGCAGCTGAAGGAAAGATGGCGTCTCCAGCTGGTTGACGTCGTTCTGCTGCAGCTGTGCCGACGCAGCGATAGACCAGATAGTAAACAAAAGAGCAGGGTAAGTAGGAGTGCTGCTGGTACAGTGCGTGATGCAGCTGTGGGATGGTTCATGAATCATGTAGGGCAGCTGCTGCGGTAGCAAGAAACGCAGTGACACCGCAGAGTGCTCAGTGCGGTGGTAGGGTAAGTCGGGTACCTGTATGGTACACGGTACAGCTGTAGGATAGGTACTGTAGCTCCAGTGCAGCAGCAGGGCAACATGTGCAGCTGCGGGGGGGGGGTGACATAGATAAGGAGTGCAGCTGCAGAGATAGCTGTGTAGCACGGTAGGTGGCGCAGCTGAAAGGTAGATAGTAGATAAGAAAATAGTTCTCGGCGTAACAGCAGAATTTTCTTGTGCAGGCGAGAGTAGCTGGTGTAGAAGAATGGCAGATAGTGAAGCAGCAGCATCAGCAGCAGCTGGCTAATGGGTATACCAGCAGGTATTTGGGAGCGATAGGTTTTACGGAACAGCTGCAGGGTACCTGATAAATGAGAAGGAAAGCTGGTGCAGCTTCAGAATACCTGAAGATGTCACAGGCTCCCCGTTACAGCGGTAGGACGCTTGGTAAAAAAAAAAAAAAAAAGCAGCAGCAAGACAGGTGGATCATCAAAAGGGTGCAGTTGCATCAACGAAGATGATGTTAGTCATAGTCTAGTCCAAGGGAACTTTTTCTTCATCTGCATGTTTATAACCTTCGACTATTCAATTGGCATCAAGCAACCTATCCACAAGTAGTCTATCAATCTGTCATCATTGTGTCCACAAGTTTCACATTCAGGTTTCAGTTGTGAGTAGGTTTCATGATACCCATTTAAGAATATAAATGGTAAGAAATTGTTACATCATATACATTGTCCGCCCCCCACCCGTATATTTTCACAGACGATGCATGGCTAAGGTTTATTGCGGGTATAAGCTTATGAAGCTCTAAGGTTGAAATCATTACACATCTGGTCGTTGAGACTAGTGTTTCTGACGGTGTGAGCACCAGTAACCCACCTCAGTGTACCTCAAGTTGTCTTGAGGGAAGATTGTTCATTCTTTACTCTTCTTCACTGCCACTTCCATTTGGGAATGTATGTCTTAAAATAGTGGTGAAATTGAGCAAGCTTTGAGAGGGGGACTGTCTCCGGAGATATCACTGGAGAATGAGTGAGGCTTCAGCTCCACTGGGATCATCCCAGGTAGAGCTAAATCAATCCTCCTGGCGTGTATTGAAATTCCATGCATAGAGGATTTTAGCGCGTGGATGCGGTGATGCCAGTGCATTGTGGCAGGAGGTAAAATATTCAAAGAGATTTACATGGTTTGTGAAACTGACGATGAAATATGGCATCAGAGTTGTAGAAGGTAGACAAACCAGGAACCATCCAACCCACCTCTATAGGTGGAGCCATTCTGATTCGGCGTCGGATAAAGTTAGATCTGTTATGTACGCTCTGGAGGGAGGATTATACAGGACGGCTGAATGCGGTAGATGATTAGGCAGATGGATGTGAATGTGGCAAGGACGAGGTGGATGTAAATGTGGCTAGGACGAGGTGGATGTGATGTGTTTGGGACGAGGTGGATACAGGACGAATGAGTCATAAAGAACGAGGTAGTGGAAGCGTTACACAAGGTAAACTACAGTACAGCAACTGGATTACATGGCACTTCAGTGGATTTTTTCAAGAGTGATGTTGTCAATGTTTTAATACTCCTTAAGGCTGTTCCACGTGTGTTAACATTGTTCATTTTTGCTTCCAGGTGAGGTGTCTGAGGCCTGGCGACCTGCATGTGCGAAGGTAAGGACAAAAATGAGTATTGGTATTGTAGATGTATAATGTTGTTGGTTGTACTTGGTAAAGAGTTTGCCAAGGTAGTCATTGCAAGGGTGTGTCATACGCGGGGTAGTTGACTGATGAGGATCGATGTGGGTTCAGGAGAGATAGAGATCTGACCACCAGTTTCTTGCTTTGACGAATAAATACTTCGAGAAAGAACGAGACTTTTGTATGACGTTTATGGATCCGGAGCATCTGTATGGTAGGGTCGACAGAGATGCTGCTACCGATATAGGACGGAAATGATATTAAATTTAGTGATTCGTTTATTTCACATTAGGTCTGCATTAGGGATGTGTGATGTCTTGGCTATTTGATCTGAGGATCTTGGACGAAAGAGTAAATGTAAAGTGTGTTGGAGCTGAGGGAGTGGAGAGGAATATGTGGATGATATGACTCTGGTGGCAGACATCAGAGACGAACTTAAGAGGGTGGGGACAGACTGTGGCAGATTGTACAAATGCTGGAAGATGACGTCAACAACAGTGAGGTAATAAAGTGCAGTAAGGAGGTTGGACAGGACGGTCTGAGTGTGAGTTTGAGAGAAAGTGGAGGAAGTGTTGTGGTTGTGGGGGTAGACATGGCATCAGACGGAGTCGTAGGAGTTAAAGTAAGTCTTATGGAGGAAGACTGGGTTAAGACGCTCAGGTGCAGCGCATTAAGGGATGTGTGGAATGAGAAGTCGGCGTTCGTAGGAGTAAAGATATGTACTACGTTTAAGGGAACGGTACTGCCAGCAATATTGTATGGCTATGAAACTTGGGCCTTGCATGGGATAGAATAGATGGGCTATGCTGGGGATGAACGAGAAACCCTAATGACAATATGTTATGTAAAGGCCTGTTGATCAGGTGAGGAATGACGTGAGGAATGGTGTGGTATAGTGGGGAGGAGTCTGACACATAGGGCCGCCCAGGGTGTGCTGAAGTGGTTTGTGCATAATGAGGGAAGACAGGTTGACCAAGAGGATCGATATGTCGGAAGGGGAAAGTAGGAGGAGCAAGAAGTACCTGCCTACGAGTAGTACCTTCGACGGGGTTCTGCCATGACGGGAAGGCTAGAGCGCACCGTTCATCGCCGTCTGTTGGTTTATATTAATCTTATTTACAACCAACCCAGGACCATTTTCTGTGAAAGACGCCTGGTGTTACCCAGGACCTTTCTAAAACCTCCTGCAGACCCAGACTGCGCAACGTCCAGTACCAGGGAGATGTCGACTCCGTTAGAGTGAGAAGTTCTTTGACGAGGCTGTACTCCCAGTGATACAGCCTCGCCAAAGGTGACTTGTCACTCGTGGTGTAACCTCGAGCAAGCGAAGTCCGCTAACACCTTTTTGTAGGTGTTGGATAGAGAGAACATCAGCGATATGGTATATGTGGGCGACGTGCTGGTATATAAAGCCGTCATAGTAAAGCACTGGAGAAGTTTGTGTGGGCCTGGTTGTGGATGGTCGGCTCTGGCTCTGGTATATCGTATGTGAACGATACATCATTGCTATAAGTAGACTCCGTGCACGTCACTCGGTGTGTATACCATCCCCCCACACACAATGATCAGACCATGTCTAGTGTTGCTTCCTCCTTCTTGACCACTGACTGTCTTAAGCTGGTGAGGATAAAGAATCCAGATCTCAACCACTATGGTTGGCGCCAGTGAAGGAGCCTTAGATTCTTTATAGTTCCCATGACTCCGACAGTGATACATAGGAGGTTCTCGCCCCTAAGAATCGTGTTGTTGGATCAGACCGCATTTTACTAATGACTGAACACTTTTAAAAGGATCCATAAGAGAATTAAACTTGGGATGGAACCTACTGCCTCTATTGTGTCTCACAGCCAGTGGTAAACCTGCAGGATCATTCAAGAGGTCATCATCTTAAGAGACGCTTGGGAGAAGTATGTGTTTAGGTACATTTATCTGGGTGTCGTCTTAAGTCGGCTCAGTGGGATTAATGTTGTCGGAAACTTATCTTGACTTGCGACCCAAGTTTGTGACTCTTGAAATCGAAGCTAAATCTATGATTGGTTGGGTATCAAGGGGGAGTGGCGGGTCTTATTGAACACAACACAATGGAAAGATACATGACGATAATAGCTGATAGAATATTGTTCTCTCGTGAAGTTATATTTGTCGTGGTTCTGGCATTCTGAAGCCGCTCGAGTTTGATGGTTTTATACTGGAGTCTGTCTGAAGATCCAGTAGCTATCTGGAGTCCTATTCTGAGGGTCTTTAGCACCCAAGATAACGTACTTTGATTGATCACCTTATTACACGTCTGTCTCCCTTACTGGTGTGCAGATGCGTACGCCAGGTGGTCTCAATAAAAGGAGGTACGACAGGTGGTCTTAATGAAAGGGGTACGACAGGTGGTCTTAATAAAAGAGGTACGACAGGTGGTCTTAATAAAAGGGGGTATGACAGGCGGTGTTAATAAAAGGGAGTACAACAGGTGGACTAGATAAAAGGGTGTACAAGAGGTAGTGTAAATGATAGGGGATACAAGCGGTGGTCTTAATAAAAGGGGATACAACAGGTGGTTTAAGTAAAAAGAGTACGACAGGTGGTCTAAATAAACATTCAGGTGATGTATTCCCTTCCTCGCTGGACGCTCACTGAGCACCAGTCACTCTGGGCATTTAAATTAGTTTCTAGAAAGTTAATGTTTTTCCGATTCATTTTTTGTTTCCCAAGT
>JAUUDY010231199.1:0-12515 GCA_032361765.1 Panulirus inflatus
CAAAGGGCTCAGAGAGGAACCCAAGAGTTGACGTAGGGGAGGACATTTGACAGGGCAGAGCAACTTCTTCAAGAACATAAATAGGGATTTCCACACCTATCTTTTATATTCAAGATCATTTGCAATACTTGTGGCGTTTATTTGTAAGCCTCAGATGTTTTTAGGTATCAGAGCATCTGTTGAGCAAGTGCCTCCGTCAGTGAATATGAAAGGCTTAAATATTTTTTTTCTTATCCAAGTCGTATTTGTTATTAAGGAATAGTTGACTCCATAAAATTAAATGTTTTGTTTAGAGCATATTTAGATTACTCAATCTTGAACACTTATGTGGTAAGCAGTCTTAAGAGGAAATCAGCAATGGAAAACCATTCAAATCTCTGTTCTTAATGTTTTCTTTTTCTTTGGCGATATTAAGGTTTTTTCGTGTGTCTTACTGTTTTACCGCTGTAATGAATAGTGTGAATTCATAATAAAGGTTCTTACTTGAGGAGAGCTTGAACCCCTGTTGACGACAGTTGCCCATTCATCATAAAAGATTTTGTTGGATCGACGTCCTTATCCCATTCAGCACTCACGACGACGCTGCGTGTCTCGCCATCGTTCTGGACCTGAAGAGAATATGCCATTAAGCATTGTCGACACAAGAAGTATCAAGAGTAACCTTGTACGAAATGCATAACTGCAAAAGGAAAAGGCTGTGCAAAGTCTGTCAAAGGAAAAATTCATAAAAGTATTCGCATATTTTGGACAAGGCATACGTAACATTCTCTCACTTACATAAGAATTGACGAGGATATGTCTGTAGATGTTAGCGTCAACAGTGATGGAAGTGCGCGTACCCTCCACCACCACCATCATCTTTCTATTATTGACGTTACTTCTGAAGTTGATTTTGGCTTTTTCTCCGTCACCATATATATCCGAACTGAATGTGATTTCGTTCGTTTGGGACTTGAAAGAACCTTCCGTGTTGACACTGAACACGCCAGGTACAGAGTTATTCTTCAGAGTACCCTCTAATATCCACCTCTTTTCTTCCCCTCTGATGAGGACATTACTAGCTACCTAGAAAGTGTATTTAGATGAATTTCAGATTTCTTTGTTAAAGGAGTCTGTGAGATTGGTTAGTATTTAGTCTAAACATTACATCATTTCATTTGTTTTTGCCAAAATGCTGGAATTATTTTCACACTATATTTACAAATACGCAGTATATCATTTACCACGTAAACAAAAATTTCTGATACACTTACTTGCACCGTATGATGACCCCTTGCAATCTTGTTCAAATGAACCTCAATGGTAGCTTTCGCGTCCGGAATCTGTGTCTCGATACGTCCTATTACTTCTCTGTCTTGTCGTCCACTAAGTTCAGCCTTGAGTGAGTAGTCCTTTCCAGGGGCCAGCCGAACCTGAGACTCTCCAGTTATGTAGTTACGCCCAATCTTGAATTCCTTTGATGTCAAGAAATCAATTCCATGGTAAGGGCAGGCAACTGCCAGACGAAGGTTGAAATCACGGTGGTTGTCTCTGTTGTTATATGACCAGAGCCCCTCTAGGTTCCACGTAACAGGCCCATGGGTTAGAATGCATTTACTTTCCACATGCCCAGTGGAGATCAGGCTTCTGAGGTTAATCGCTAAAGCTCTGTCTGCAAACTGTGTTGGGTTCAGTTCAAAGTTCACTAAGTAGGATACAGCATTCTCAGTCACATCTTTTCTGATAGTGCCAGAATGTTTAATCATGTGTTTTTCACCTCCGATCGTGCTGTACTCAACCTCGGCTTTAGTGGTCACGAAGTTTTCTTCAAATCCTAGTTGGCCATTACCGTTGATTTCGAAAATCGGGGTTTCCAACATTGCGTTCACATTGGCAGAGTTCTCTTCACGGTCATATGATGCTGCAAAGAGCAAATTTGATACAGTTTGAATTCCATAATAGTTTAGCCATTTGATATGATATGCATTCAGTAATAAAAACAAAGAATGTCATATAATTGTACTTACCACGAAGGACGATTGGAGAACGAGTCACTTTAGATACGGTTATATCAGCACCATACTTGGCATCACGTGCGTTGGCTTGCAAAGTTCCCACAACATTAAGTATTTCACCTCTAGGACTAGTCAGGAATAGGTGTGGTTCAATTATCATGACACGATTTCCACTTGTCTTAATTCCAGCATCAACTTTGTACCTGTCACTTTCATCTATCGTCAGGTCGAATGTTATACGCTTATCATTCTTTCGCCAGTAATATTCAGCATTACCTTGGAGGGAACTGAAAGGTGTACGAAGGTCGATATGAATTTCTTGTTCAGACTTCATGAAAGCAAGAAACATCCTTTGGTCCACTTGGGACTCTGGGGTGTCCATCAAGAGAGCTATTCCATTTTCTTCACGAGTAAATCGCAAGATGTATGCTGAATGTGTATCAGTCTTCTTGAAGTACACATGAGCAGCAGCGGGTCCTGAGAGGGGGAAAATCGGACTGCGAGGAGAGCTTGGGGTGTAACTTAGCTCCCCGCACATTGCAATGCCGCTAAATCCGCTAGTGCAACCTTCATATTCTACCATAGCTTCTGGTTCCTGTTGGACCTCTTTGTCACCTTCTAAAAAGAAGAATTTAGTCTTAACATCTATAACTTCAATTTTATCTCTCGGTGTGTTAAAGGCAATGTCGGCAAGTTTGCCTCCTTGGATCTTAACTCTGCCATCAAGGAAGGTGGACGTGTGAAGGGTGGAGGAAATTTTCAAGCCAGTGCGGGTGATATGAGCATCTACGAACATGAGGCCATCCAATTGTACCGCTGCAGAAGGATGGAAGCGACCCTCAATGTTGATATTCTTGAGGTTTTCAGCCTCAAAAGTACCATTCATTCTAAGGGCAAGTGTTGCTGTACCCTGAGCAGTGAGAGTCAGTGGCAGGCCAGATGCTGTAGGGATGGAGTAATGAGTATCAATCAGTTGGTGTGATTTTGTATAGTCGACATCACCTCCACGAGCAAGTTCCATCAAAACTTCCAGTGGGTTGGAGGTTCCAAAATTCTTTGATAGTTCCTCTAAGCCATGGAAATTATTGTAGTATAGCTCATTGCCAAAGACTCGGAGAAAGTAAGATCCCTCTGGTTCATCAGATATTTTGTCAAGGAATCCCTCCAAAGTGGTAGCCTCTGTATCAGGTTTTTCTTGACGCATGTTTCTTAGGATACCTTCTACGTTCTCTTCTGGGAAGTAACCGTTAGGTCCAAAGAATCGTTCAACATAGGCTTCAAAGCCTTCAATCCGACCTCCAAATTCAAAGAGGTTGATTGATTCGCCGAAGAGATCGAGAGTGAGGTTAAGCATAGCAGACCTTGGCAGAAATGATTTGCTCGAGAAAATGACATTACTCTCAACAGCTGCACCTGCATTTAGTTCATTCATGAAGAAGGAAGACTCATAATTACGAGAGAACTTAAGAGCTTCTGTGTTGAATTTCTTTTGGAGGAGTTCCTCACCAATCATTTCACGTGCCCACTGTTTGCCAGGAGCAGCTGACTCTTGCATGTTGGTCAGGTGAGTCCAGATGAAAGATCCAACTTGGTTTACACCTTCTGAGGTAAGACGATCCTTGATAGTGTTGATGATAGTTTGAGTTGGACAGGTCATGACCGCAAGGTAAGCAGCAATACGAACTTCGGAGTCTTGTGCTTCGTCTTGGAAAGCGGCCAAAAGGTTAGAGCGATCATATTCACAAGGAGCGTGTCTCCAGGCTTCAATAGCGGCAACTCGGACCTCTATGGCGTTATCTTCAGTGTAGCATTGCCGCAAGATACCATTGGCGTTCATCCAGTGTCCAGCATTACCTAGAGCTTTAAGTGCAACTAGTACCTTCACCTTTTCCTCTTCATTAACGGCACGGCAATCATACCCAAGCTGAGTTTCGATGCGCCGAAGAACCTGCCGAACGCCTTGGTCGGCAGTGCAGTCAGATTTGATTTTACAGTAGGTATTCACCATTGATGATATTCCCAGCATTGCTTCTTGGCTGGGGTTGTTTTCAAGAAGAGGCTGTAAGAAAGTAGAGTTTTCTTGTTAATACATTATCGTGATTCACCTTATCTTTAAAATCAGTACACAAGTATTCTCAAATAAGCTTGCTGATTCATCGCATTGGTTCCATACTTACAGCAATAGCAGTGAACATATCTGAAGTGGGATTCTTGAGAAACGCCAACGATGTAAACCAAATATTTCCATCAGCTTTAGTCATGTCGCCATTGAGAAACATGTCCTTCACCACACCAACAGAAGCAGCAGTTCCCACAAGAGGCATAGCATCGAGGAGGAACTTGCGGGAATGCCTGTGTCGGGTGTTAGTGTAGACAGCGCTGAGCGTTGGGTAGTCTAAGTCCTTGAGAGAGGCTACAAGAGTGGAGAAGAGAACAGGAACCTCGGGACGGATTTCATCATTTGCTGCCGTTTCTAGATCGTTCAGAATCTTTTTCACTTCTTCAACCTGAGCCTCTGGTTTGGAGGTAGCAGTTTGCTCGAACACCAAAGATTTAGAGATGAACTGATAGTCTGCTAAATGAAATAATGAGAATAAGTTTATAAAAGAAATGTTGATGGAAGAAGATCATAGTCTTAACAGTATTTCCAGGAATATTGGGTGATGCATACATGACTTTATTTTCTTCTGGTAAAATCTAGAAAAGTCTTTGCTAGAAATATAAACTTACCGGTGACCGGAATAGCTGGACCACCCATAGACACAAGTGACATAGTGGTCTTTACGGTGGTCACAGCTCCACCCTCGTCGCTGGAGAAGGGGCGATACTTGTGGATCTCTTCACACTCTGCTGTCTTCAGGATACCTTCTTCTATTCTTTGGTTACACTTGTGTGTGCTTTTGAAGATAGGAAGGCTCTGCACGGGAGAGTCAGTGTTGTAAGGCTTGGAAGCAATGTAGGCTGCTAGTTCAGGTCGCTCAGTGCAGGAGGAGAGGTCTTTAACCTTCTCGACAGTCCTCACGTTCCCCTCCATCAGACTCTTATAGTGAGTTACGCAGACTCCAGAAATGTCAGTCTCTTGGACGTCCTGTGAAGTTATTGGCCATGAAATAGATAGATAACCAACTTTTCGCTAATAACGACAACAGTATAAGGTTATTCATATAAAATGTTTATGGTCCTTTGGATATATTTTGTGTATTTTTGTATACGAAGAACAGATGCACCTGAATAAAGAACGTACCTCTTTAACCTGGCGAGTCATGGAGTTCTGGAAGGTAGAGAGAACACCTCGCTTTATGTTGAGGACCCAAGCAGGCTCGGACACCTCGCCGCAGATGCTCTCCACGCGACCATCTTGGAATGAGAAGCGCAGGGGAGACCTGGTGATGGCGGCAGCGAACTCCTCCGCGTGGGACGAGCCTTCCAGAGTGACCTCGGTCAACTGAAATATCGACAAGATCGCTCACATCCCTGATACTCATCTCAAGGTTATCAATACAAATATTGTCTGCTTCGGTATTAGAATGATGAGTCGTTTCCTAAATAGTTATATGATCAGGATAGCTTTATGGTACGTCTGTTTACAATAATGACAAGCTATATCAAGTCTTAACTTACTCGTTTTATATAAATTGTCAAGGGTAGCTCAAGAGTGTCACTGGAATCATTGTTAAGTTTCAACTTGGAAAGACTGACCTTATCTGTATATGACTGTAATTATGACTGGTCAGCTTTAGCTTACGACATTATGATATGTGTAACTGGAGCTCAGACTGTAGTTTTGACATTAGTCAGCTGAAATTCAAGACTGTCAGTCAAGTCTTGTAAGTTGAGTCTCACATATGATTATCACTTGAGTGAAATGAAAGTTAAGCCGATGGCCGTAACCAGGATTCGAACCTGTGCGCTCGACCCTATGGCGGCCCATGATTGCGTTACGGTCAGGAACGCTAACCGCAACGCCACCTTTGTCATTTGTCATTCAGAATATGCACGATCTTGGTCAGTTGTAGTACAAGATGATGATCAGGCTGTGTGAGTTTGGATCCTAAGGGTATCCTTGAAACTAGTAATGCATGCAACCATGACCGCTGATCTCAAGTGAGATATTCATTTCAGAGGTAAGACTTTTGCTACCGTGGTAGTCAGTCACGACACCCTTGGTATCGTCTCCACAACATAAGTGACGAAGGGGGAGACATGGCCTTTGCCTGGCTCCTGGTCACAATGCTCAGTACATATCCTGATAACGTTACTTAATTGTAATGCTGCGACAGAATGAATAGTCTAACTTGCTGTTGTCCACTGTTTGGATGTTCAAATGCAACATAGGATCAACTTTTTTGTTCTCAAGAATATCTGGGTTTGTGTACTTATATAAGTTCTTAGTGTATGGTTGCATATGTGGCCATGTCCACGTATAATTTATCTTTCTTGTTTGCAATCCATTGATAATTCGTCTTATGTTTAGTCAGTATACAAGAGGAAGGCTTTAGAGAAAAAGAATAATTTGATGTGGAAAGCATCAGAATATTACTAAATGTTAGCTTATATAACTTATATAACTTTCATCTAAGTAGAATAGAAAAGTTAACGTCCCCTCTACCTGACGTAGGCATGTCAGCCGGCCGCCATGCTGGCTATGGAAGATGTAAACAAACGGCCCGACCTCCTGCCGGGGTACAAGCTCAACCTCGCATGGAATGACTCCCTGGTGAGTTGCTCCTCCTTCTTATACATCATGATTCTGCTTGTTTTATTATCATGCTTTTCATATCCTCCAAAGTTATATGGTTTTAGCTCCTCATAACCATGATCTCTTTAGCTTTGTTCTTCATAATCCTGACCACTTGATATGTCATAATTCAGATAGCTAACCCTTCAACCTCAAATCTCATGAAAGTAAGTCATGACTCTTGCAGCTTTATGTCTCATAATGTTGATATCTCTTTGACTAGTACAGCCTCATACATGGTCTAATACTGTCTTCTGTAACCTTACACCTCAAGTTCCTTGTAACTCATGATCATCACACATCAGTCTTATATCTCCTGACCATTTCAGCCTCACACCTCATTATCCTAACACCTCATGACTTTTCTTTGAAGTCCATTCTAGGATCACCTGAAGATTTGCCCCCAAAGATTCTCTCATTAAGTTAGGTTAAGTCAAGTTTGTCCCGTAACTCATTCGCATTCAACCTCATCTAACCTAACCTGGCCTAACTGGGGGAATGAGAGGAACCAAATTGTTAGAGATTTTTTTATGGTAACCTAATTTGAGCGCCGAGCTTCCGGCACACGACCACAATAACGTTTTGTGTTGTGTTGTTGAGTGCGAGCCAGGTCTTGGTGCAGCAGTGATGTACGACTTGCTCTACAACCCTCCCACTAAGCTGATGCTCCTCGGCGGCTGCTCCACAGTCTGCACCACCATCGGCGAGGCCGCCAAGATGTGGAACCTCGTTGTGGTAAGTTTCTCTACATCCAGCACAATGGCTTGTCACATACCCTCTGCTGTATCTACTGCTTAGGGAACATTGTACCGATGAATTCCGCTTCATCCTCTGCCTTTTCTTACATCACATACTCTCTACTGTATCCCTTACTTTATGATACCTGATGATAGCAAGGTCAAACTATATTCCCTGTTCTCTCACTTGCCCTGACGTATGTTTGCTAATTAGAACTCTCGTTGTGCTGTATTTTTCTGCATATCCCGTGACAGAATAGCAAAGTTATTTATTAATGTCTCTGTTGGTATGAAAACCTGAGGCAAAGCCTGCTTTGTAACTGTATTGTGTTCCTTCTAGATGTGGTAATTTCATATTACAGTCAAGATCTGTCATATTCTCACACATCCAAATTTCTATTGACAAATTATTGTTACGAATTGCAGATGATTCCAGCTAGAAATCACGTATTTATTGCTTACATCCATTAAACGAACTTTCGTATTATGTATACTTGTTTTGTCTTTAACTGTGTACCTGTTGTCTATAGTTGACTGATTGACTGTGTGTTTGTTGTACCTCTGGCTAACTGTTTGTACCTGCATCTCGCACCGCAGCTATCATACGGGTCCAGCTCGCCGGCCCTCTCTGACCGGCAACGGTTCCCGACGTTCTTCCGAACGCATCCCTCAGCCACCGTCCACAACCCTACCAGAATCAGGGTCATGCAGAAGTACAACTGGTCTCGCGTCGCTATCATCCAGCAGGCCGAAGAGGTCTTCATATCGGTAAACTCAACAGATTTTTTCCGTTTTTAATTTGATGTAGTTTTCTCATACATTATGAATTATTCCAGTTCAAGATTGGCGAGAGATTTAAAAATTTGATCTAAAATTGTAACGAAAAGTATGTTTGCTTTTACATAGCATCAGATTAATGAAGTCGAATTTGATCGTAGCAGGTGAGGAAAGGGAATGAGTAGATCTGGGTTAAAGCAAAAATTCATTTGATGAAGGATCAATACAAATGTTTTATTTGGCAAAACCTAGAGGTCATAAGGCAGTGGAGAATTTTGTTAAACCCCCTCCGTCTCTGACTGATACCATGCATGATGTGCGGTGCAGACGGTGGAGGACCTGGAACTGCGGTGTAAGGACGCAGGCATCGAGATCGTGACGCGCCAGAGCTTCCTCACCGACCCGACCGACGCTGTGAGGAACCTCAAGCGGCAGGACGCAAGGATCATCGTCGGCCTCTTCTATGTCAACGCCGCCAGGAGGGTCCTCTGTGAGATATATAAGAATACCCTCTATGGCAAGAGCTACGTCTGGTTCTTCATTGGTACGTATCTCCTAACAAATTTGGTAAGCAATGTAAAACAATGTAAATCGTAGCTTACGGCAGAGATTTATGTAAAATTATTGCTTGAAAATCTGCCTAAATATACTTAACAACTACCACTAAGTAATCAATTGGACGTTATCTGTGGTGCGGCTTGAACAAGGTCAAGAAGTGGTTTTGGTGTTTGTTAAAGACTACTTGATGTTTATGATAGTACGTTAAATTAAAATCTCAGCCAAGATAACTATTGAAGGTTCAGTACATGATTCTGCTCAAGTGTGTCATACTTCGTGAGGTGTATGGGGTCAGGTGGGTAGGTGATCTTTGGGGTATGGTACTGAGAGATTCGTTATTGCAGGCTGGTACGAAGACAGCTGGTTCGAGAACCACCTGCAGGAGGAGAACCTCAACTGCACCCGGGAAGAAATGCGGATGGCAGCGGAGGGTCACCTCACCACTGAGGCACTCATGTGGAACAAGGACAACGAGAAAACCATCTCTGGCATGGTAAGGAACCTCACCTGCGGGTACCCTGTCCTCTCCTCACACTGCGCCGCTGAAGTATGTGGACATTTCGTAACACTAACTGTAGTTATACATTAAAAGAAATAAATTCTAACTTGGCTACAATTTATCATAATTTGGTTACAATTTATCATAGTCTGAATTTATAAAACTTTACCGTAACGTGAATGAGGTAGGTCAGTAGACTTTACCATTGGTCAGTTTTGACAAATTATTCAAAATCCGTAGGTCATTGTATACATAGAAAACGAAAGTCCGTAGGTCACTATATACAGAGATAACGAGCTGTTCTCCTTGGGGAGAGACATTCAAGGCTGTCACTCAACAGACGGCGGGAGGCTTCCGACGGCGACTGAACCAGGCCCTCATAGAGCGAGGCTACGAGAACCAGAGCAACCCCGTCGGCTACCAGGTAACATACGCCCGCCACATCCGACACTTTTTTCACTTGCATTAATTGACTCCAGTTAGATATTCAACAATTTCTATAATTAGCTTAGTGAGGTGATTATCATCGTATGAAATAAAAGTTTCTTCGTCTAGTTCTTACTCCATCAAGTGTTATCAGACATGAATTATAACGAAAGGGAATTATCAACATAATCTTATCTTCCTCTTCAGGAAGCTCCTCTGGCCTACGATGCCATCTGGAGTGTGGCGCTCGCCCTCAATAAAACCATGGAGAGGCTGGCGGCAGTAAACCGATCCATCGAAGAGTTCACCTACACCAACAAGGAGATCGCTGACGAGCTGTACAAAGCCATGAACGCCACACAGTTCCTGGGTGTGTCTGTAAGTATCAAATTAAACTTCATCGCTTAGGTATTAGTCAGGGAAGTAAGTCAGGAAACTCTGATGAACCAGAACCTTCATTTTGAAAACAGTTTTTGAAGCTTCATATGAAATACTTTACGTCGTAAATGAACGACAATACGTAGCAAGATTTTCAAGAGGAAATTACGTTTCAGGGACGAGTGGCATTCAGCAATGACGGTGACAGGATAGCATGGACACAAGTGGAGCAGATGATCGACGGCCGCTATCACAAGCTAGGCTACTTTGATGTACAGACGGATAATCTCACATGGTTCAACAGAGAACGCTGGATAGGTAGGAGTTATGTCTTGTGTGCAGTATTGCTGATGATTAAACATTTTGTATACAATGCTGCTGAGATTCAAAGATCTTGTGTATGGTATTGCAGATAATTAAAGGTCTTGTGGACGGCATTACTGAGAATTAAAGGTCTTGTATGCGATATTTCTGCGGGATTGCTGAGAAATAAACATCTTATATACAGTATTGCTGAGAATTAAACGTCTTATGTGTGGTATTGATATAAAAATGAAACATTGACTGGCGTTCGTCGTTTATGCCTCCCAGTGGGGAAGACAAAGATACGAAGGCCAAGGGACTGCATCAGTGTGAACCGTGTGTCAGTTGTATGTTGCTCGTTATCATAAACTTGCGTGGTTCAGTTGGTGATATGGCTAGTTATCTAACTGGCTACGTGGCTGGGTATATACCCACTGACTATGTTAAAGTAAACCTATAACCTCAGTGGTGATGTTAGTGATGAACTTCTGATGATGTTAGTGACCTCCTCGCTGGTGATGTTAGTGATGTCTCCTCACCGGCTGGTGATGCGTTCCAGGTGGGAAGGTGCCGCAGGACCGGACCATCGTAAGGCGGCAGCTACGTACCGTATCCCTCGGTCTCTTCATCAGCATGTGTACCATTAGCACCGTCGGGGCTGCATGGGCCATCCTCCTCCTCGCCTTCACCTTCGTCCACAGGCATCGACGGTACGTGTGCAACAGGTATCGACGGTATATGTCCCACTAACCACACACGGTGCATATCATAATGACCACGTTAATAGAGACCTGGTATTTTGTTAACTATTGATTGTCGATGATGAACACATCGTGACGGGCAAGTCTTCAGAGGCATCAATGGCAAATGTTTAAGTAGGAGAGCCAAGGAGCTTGTGTTTAACTTCTGTTAAGTAGTTTATGTACTTGAAAACTGAAGTTCTTGTCCAACTGAAAGCTAAGGAAAGACTACACACCCTCTCCTAAACAGCAATACACCAGACAATTACCATTCGAGGGCTACACACCACTGCCACCCAAGAACTCACCATACACCACCAACGCCACAACAAACCCTTTACAGTTCACGACACCATCACCACCCCAGCAGCTGACCCCACACCACTATCACCAGGCTGATCCAGCTGTCGCATCCGGCCTGCAACAACATCACGCTGGTGGGCATCATCATCTGCCTAGGGTCCATCTTCCTGCTGGGTTTGGACGGGCAGTTCGTCAGCCAGCAACAGTTCCCGACTGTGTGTGGCCTACGAGCCTGGTGCCTCTCGCTCGGCTTTACCCTCGCCTACGGCGCCATGTTCTCCAAGATCTGGCGCGTCCACAGACTCACCACCAAGACTAAAATGGAGAATAAGGTAACAAATCAACAGTCTGGGGTTTTCGGAAGCGAAAAAAAGGCTTAGCATATCCACAATTAACTATTGAAAATGTCGTAAATGGACCCTAATCTTAGTGTAGCAAAATATTATGAATGACTGTAATGTGAATTCTCAATTCCGAAGTTCTGATTCGTAAACAGTCCAAAAAGCTTTCAATCTTGCTTTAGTCACTATCAGGGAAAATAAATGATTTGTAAATATCTCAAATCTTAGATTCTTGTTTGTATCCATTCAACACATAAATCAATTCTAGTCCTTATCTCATCCCATGGTCCTAACTTCCCTTCTATTGTTTCGTGGTGGTGACTTGTGGCGGTGGTGTAGCGCGTAGAGCCTTGGAAGTTGTACCTGATGGTGGGGAGTTTCGTGGTGGTAGACGTGATAGTGCTGAGCGTCTGGCAGTGTGTGGATCCCCTGCAGAGGACGCTTGAGGTGTTCCCGCTCGAGGTGCCCAAAGATACAGTGGAGGATGTCAAGATCAAGCCCGAGCTTGAGCACTGCGAGAGCCACCACAACACCATCTGGCTGGGTGAGGACTGGACGGGGAGGGGTCTTTCCTTATGAATATCTTCTTCCAACATTACCTGTCAGACACACTCGTCATTTATCTCTCTGTATGTTGGCACACGCACACACACACACACACACACACACACATACACACACACACACACACACACACACACACACACACACACATACACAC
>JAUUDY010231309.1:2321-12515 GCA_032361765.1 Panulirus inflatus
GGTGGAGGCGGAGGGTGAGGCGGCGGCCCAGTGGCTGCCGTCCACCCCGCTCTGCAGAGACCACGGTTGGGCAAGTTAAGCGTATGAGGCCGCTGAGCAGTGGCGGTGGGCCGTGTGCTGTCAGGGGCAGGTTAGTAAACAATTAGCCCCTAACTAATAGTTGTTACCTGCATCTAATACCAGCACCATTATTACTGTATTAAATGTTCTATATGTTTACATTACTTCTTAGTAATACCTAAGCAAAGCTTCAGAGCTCCCAAAAGACAATTTCAGAGTTTATACATCCCAGCAATAAGCAAAAAATTTGGACTAATGGTATGGGTCAAGAAATTTAATATATTACTTAAGTTTATGAATTTCTGAAAGTTGTAATCCCACTAAAACACACAACTTCAGTCACTAATTAAATTAGTAAAGCCATCTTTAGAATATTATGCAAAGCATTAGAGAAATTATGATTACAAGTCTTAGGTACACCACAAATGCACTGAATACTGTACTGCTAATTAAAAAAAAACTATCAATAATTTCTTATTTCAAGTTCCCCAGTATATTCTAGCATCATACAATCAATACCATTATTTTCCTCTACATATCTCTCTTAATTTTCTATGGACCATCTATTTCCCTTCTCCCATAATTCATCAGTGATTCTCACATGCATACTTAACATTCACACTAAAGTTTTCATTCACCTGGAATCAAGAATCTTTGAAGAAGAATGTTTACATAATCTTTACCACACAATATAGTCATGTTTATAGTGACCAACAAAGCATGGGCAAAAACATGCTCCAATTAAAGGCCACCTCAAGAGAGAGAGAGAGAGAGAGAGAGAGAGAGAGAGAGAGAGAGAGAGAGAGAGAGAGAGAGAGAGAGAGATATTAAGCATGGGTCTACAGCTCTTTGTAGACCTGTTTAAGGTAAAAATGTTACAGGTAGACAAAGACGTAAAGGTGAAGAGAATTCCAGAGCTTAGCTATTTGAGGGGAGGAGGTATGACAGTCGATCCTTAGGTGGCTGGTCTTTATACAGTAACTATAGGTAGCAGCAGCCAGCCACATGCCTTGTGTCCAAGCCTTGGTGACAAGGACACACACAAACAGTTTACAAGAACCGAGGCCAAAATAAAACCAGCAGAAAAGAGAAGGCAGCAACTTCATGGAATACAGAATGGGTTGATTGTAGACATGATGCCAAAAGAATGAATGAGACAAGGATTTTGATTTTACCATGATTAATAGAGGTGGAGGAAGAACCATCCCCAATATATAAGAAGTAATTCATACCATGGCAAACAAAAATCTTATAGATATGTAACACCATCTCAAGAAAAATAATTATGACACCTATGTAACACCATCTCAAGAAAAATAATTATGACACCTATACAAACATTCCAGCTTTTGGCAAGCAGACTCTAAGTTGATAATTATGTGGAGTTTCCAGGACAGAGTGGAGGGTATGGCTGTGCACAATACATTTATGTTATTATTGGGTTGGACTGTGGTGTTATGAAGCTGAACAGAAGGAAATGAATGACAAAAAGATAGACGAAAAAATCAAGTTTGAACACAATCATATTTAACCAAGTTCAGTAAAAGAGAGATATAATACTGATGGAAAGAAGGGAAAGTGAGTTAACGTAAAGTGGAATTATCAGATAAGAATGAGTGAAGTTATTAGCTAAAGAGCAAATGCCTGAAAAACACAATGCTAATAGGATGAGTGGGGGATGCTGTTCCATCAAAGACTACTGTAATGGAACAGCTGGAAAGGAAACTAGGGATCAGGCAACAGTGAAGGAGAAAAACCAGAGAATAGACATTTGAAAAGCAAAAACTTAAGTCAAAACCTATCAAATGCAAGGGCAATGACAAAAAATCCAAAAACTTAAGTCAAAACCTATCAAATGCAAGGGCAATGACAAAAATCATCAAAATCCCTGAGAGAGAAGGACCAGAAGAGAGTCACACAGAGATTACCCATTGGCCAACTGCTGCAAAACACATGCTGGTGATTAGAAAGAAGGGAACGAGAGTCCATGTACTTAGGAACGTGAGAATTATGGAGAGTTTCAAAGACAACAGAATTGAGAGCAATGAGGCAATAGTTAGGAGGGTTAGGGCAGTCATCATTCTTAGGGATGGGTTGCTCCAAGGAATTAAGGACTGGGTCTATAGACAGACATAAAATAAGAGAACAAGGGTTAGAGCTAGCTCAGAGGCACACTTAGGACTCTAAGAGTTATAGCATCTGGGCCATATGCCTTAGCCTCTTAGAGCTGGGAAAGTTCTCGAAAGACCTTGCACAACAAGAACATGGATGGTACACGCTCAATGGGAAAATAAAGTGGCAGAGACTACATGCAGATCATCTAACACTGAAACAGAGGAAAAACAACAAAAAGTGCAGCTATATCAGTTGAGGTTCAGCAATCACTGACCAAGCTGGAATAGAGAGGGAATGAATGAAATATAAAAGTTGTTGGAGAGGCTTTTTGTTGCAGACCAGAAAGATTTGTCACTTACAGAAGTAGTCAAATCACCACCTTTCCTTTTTATGAAGGTGTGCATGACTTTACAAGGACAACTTTGCAGTGATTTCAAGCAGAAACTGAAATGGACTGGGATTCTGGGAAAGGTAAGAGTTCAAGGCCTGATACACTTTGTCCCTTATATTATAGACATTAGAACAGGAGCAAACAAACTGACTGGAGGGAGAAAGATTCAGATGGGATGTAAGACTCAATCCCTGTCAAGATAACATCTGCTAAACTTTCAGCAAAACATGAGATAACCCAACTAGTGACAGAGTACCCATCCCAGGGAAAGAAGCCATCCAGGGATGACTGCAATGCCCTCCACAGTGCCAAAGTTGGCATTTATAGTGATAGAGGGTAGGCATGCCATATTAGAAATAACATAACTAAAATTATGGTCAGAGGTCCCCCATAGGAACAGAAATAACATACATATAACAAAAAGTCAAGTGTGCTGAGAGAGGAGTCAAGATGGTCAGGAACTCATTTTGAGTGTCTGATTATAATGTTTTCAGATTTTTTCTTGAGAAAATTGGACCTTCAATCTGTGTTCCTGATTGTTTGGAGAAAATAAAAAGAGCCTCCAATCTGTCAGGATCCATCTCAGAAGAACATAATGAATCCTTGTGGCATGTGTTGAAAACCCAAACACAGATTAATTCAGAGAATGAATTTCAAGAAAGTAATGGTTCTTCACATGCAGTAAAATAGTCAAGGAATTGTACACAACTGGGGAAACTGGAGGGAAATATGTGAAACATTATAGCAAAGTTACAGAAGGCAGAGGATATTTGGGTCAGATAACATTAATCATCAAGGTCTGCTTGAAATTTTGTGCATACCTATCTTATACAGAAAAAACAAAAGCTTTTTGAAATTGTAATCAGTGTAGTGTATCTAAAGTCAGTGTTTAATTCCGAGAGTGTGAATATTTGCACGCTGTGATCCTAACTTACTGCTCCATCCAATCCTATTACTCAAATCCTAATATACTGTATACATAGCACAAAATGCTGAAACTGGGCTGAACTAAGGTATATGAAGTTAGAAACTATGGAAAGATTGCTGGGACTGGCTGCAAATAAGGGGTTCTAGTTTTGGTGCATTATACATGACAACTAGAAAATGGGTGTCATACAAGTTTTATTCTTTATTTGCTCATGGCAACACCTTTTTCTTTAAGAAAATTTTTTCTTAAAATCAACTTAGATAATAACTTGACTATCTGTGAAAGCACTGATGATATATAGGGGATGGAGAATCTACAAAGAATAAATTATGAACGATAATGTGCATTACAGTGAATCTTTTCTTAAAATCAAACTCCATTCCCTGATTAACCCTTAATGGTTGAAGCATATACTTGGCATAAAAACAACTAATCAGTAATTTAAAGTATACATAGCCCTATTACATATGTTACCTGGTGATTTCTACCTTATCCCACATGAACTTCATACCCATCTACCAACCAACTAAAGAATGAACAAATGGCTGAGTGTGCACCTTCTACAGTAGAGACAGAACCTGGGCCAGTAAATTAAAAAGATGGTAATGCCGTATACATTTTCAGGGTATACAAATCACTGCAAGATTCTTTTCACCAGAACATAATAATGGCAATATCCAAGCATGATTCAGAGACACTTTTAGTCATGTTTTTGTACCAGCTATGGATAGTTTTTTTTTCTTGAACTTGACATTCTCACTATTCTTCATGGACTTTAATAAAAGAAGTGTCCAAAGTTCTTCAGTATTTCTTGCACTTAACAAAATGAGACATGAAACATCTTTTAAATATTTTACTTTCTACCGAAGGCTCCAATGTCCTGAGAGAGAGAGAGAGAGCCAACAAGATCTTGATGAATGGCAAGGATAGTGCATAGTGCTCAGCCCATTAACTCGCTTGGTGAATCATGCCACTATCTCTCTCAAGAGAATAGAAGGCTAATGTGTACGTTATCTGCTTATAATTTATTTGTATATTCCTATTTCTAGTCTAAGTGGTGGAGGTAAACACAGAACAGGAAAAAGGCTCTCTCCCCATTCTAAACTGCTTCAAGTTACAACTCCCAACAAGAAACAGGAAAAAAAAACATGCATTTGTGAAATATGCCAGCATGGAATTTCAAATGACAGAACACAAGGGATAATCCTGCAATTACATCTTATCATACTGCATCCCCAACTGCAGTACTGTATATACTTCAGAGACTGGAATGAAACATGGAATACTGAATGGTTATTTTTCCTTGTACTTATTTAGTAAATGCCTGAACTGATGGAAAACATGACTAACCAGTTTCTGAAGGTATAGGTATTCATAATTTTTGCAAAAACAATGCATGACGGTAAGATTGCAAAGTTAATCACCTCTACTTGAAAAGAAACTTCCCCACATCTGCATAACATTGTTTAACTTGAGTTTTATTCCATTCGTCCTAGGGACTATATTAACACTAAGTTGTCTGCTTATTTACATTTTTGGGCAGTGGGTATGATGATGAAATTGTTGTCTGTACGGTATATTTCCACATTAACAATGAAGGTAAACTACCGAGTGATGTGCTGAAATTAGCTTTGGATATTGAGGGACTTTGTTCTGCAATAGTAGTGTAATGTTTAAAGAACATACTAAAAGCTGAATAGCATGATATGGAGCTTTATATTCTATGCTATATTAAATAGGTGACAGTGGTGAAGGCTATGAATATCTGGGTGAATGTGGGGTTGCTTAATCATGGTAAATGGTTTGGTGATTGCTTTACCTAAGATAAGGTGTGGCAAAGCATAATAAGTGGATGGGAATGCAACTTAGTTTCTCAAGGAAGGGGGTGACAATGTTACTAATTGGTTTGTCAGGATGGTTCAAAGTGACGTGCCTAAGGATTGGCAGAATGCCTGTTTAATACTACTGTATGAAGACAAGATATCTAAATTACAGAGGTCTATGTATAGTTGATAAGTTGTATTGGGGCATGGAAAATGAGAGAGAGGTGGAAAGTACAAGGAGGAATGTGGCTCCAAGTGAAGTAGAGGATGTTTGAACCAGGTTTTTGCTTTGAAGAATTTGTGAGAAATAGTATTAGAAAGAAAAGGATTTTCATATGGCATTTGAAAATCTGGAGAAATGCTTTAAGGATGGTACTACAAAATATATGGAAAGAATACTATCTAGAGCAGCTAAGAGTTTTCACCGAGTTAGGAAAGTGTCAGATAGGAAGAAAAGAGGGTAAGTAATGTCAGGTGCAAAAAGGTCTGCACCCTGCTGTTTAACATGTTTATGGATAGGGTGGATTGTTACTGGACCCTGCCTGCTTATGGTTATGCTGAGAGTGAAAATTCATCCTAGGCAAGGTTGTATTATTATCTCACTCCAAAAGAGTCCATCATTTTCCAAGTAGTACAGCCCTGAAGCTGCAGAAACCCCTTCAGCAATCAAGTATGGAAAAAATAACATGGCATTGTGAGGGAGGCAAATGGGAGGATTTTGCAGGGAGGGGTAGGTTTGCAGTTTGAAACATGAGCTGGAAGTTGTCTGCAGATGAAACAGTTCTGGGGTAGACTTGTGTGAGACTGCAAAAACTGGTGTCTGAGTTTAGGAGGGTGCATGACTGGGGGAAACTGGGAGAATGTGAATAAAAGTAAGATAATGAGGTTTAGCAGGGCAACGAGACAGTTCAGTTTGAGTTTAAATGGAGAGCCCTGGAGGAACTGGGGTTATTTACGACACCTAGTTGCAGATATGGTAATGGATGGAACTATGGTGGCTGAAGTGAAACATAGGGGGGTAAGGGGATAAAGGTCCTGGGTGCATTAAGGAGCAAATGGATATAGAAACCACTGTATGTGTGGGTTATATGGGGGTAAGAGGACAAAGGTCCTGGGTGCATTAAGGAGCAAATGGATATAGAAACCACTCTCTGTGAGGGTAAAGATGGGAAAGTTTGATGGTATAGTAGTCCGTAAAATGTTGTATGGATGCAAGTCAAGGGTCTGATTTGCAAAAGTAATGAAGAGGGTCATTATGTTGGGAATGAAATGCATAAGGGCAATATGTGGTGTCAGCAGGGTTAACTGAGTAAGAATGAAATTGTGAGAGAGTTGTGGTAGTAAGTGAAGTTCTTTAGAGAAAGCTGTGTAGGGTGTGCTGAAATGGTTCTCAAATGTGGAGATGAATGAGGAGAGACAAAGAGGATATACTCATTAGAAGTGGAGGGATCAAGGAGAAGGGGGACATTGATGATAATATGAAAGGATGGAGAGAAAGACACCAAGTTACTGGGGCTGTTAATGGGCTGAACTAGGACAAATGAATGGTTCAGGGGAAATCAAGGAAAGGTCTCTGGGGCTTGGGCGTTGATAGGGACTCTGCATTTGATTTATCACACATGAAAGCTAGAAAATGGATGTAAGCAAATCAGTGTCCTTTCTTTGTTCCGGGTGCTGCCTTACTAATGTAAGTTATGACACACAAATATGAAAAAAAAAAGAGTATGGTTAAAAATGAAATATCAACAAAACCAAGGAAAACCTCAAATGAGCTCCCTAAGCAGCAAATACTCATAAGATAAACATACTAATACTAATGCGGTCTCCTTTTGGGGATCGCAAGAAATTACTGCTTTTAGGAAAATTTGGTGGATAGCTGACATTTATTAGTAGATGGTTTTATAATGATGGGTGTCTGATGCATATTTCAAATTCAATACTGAAAATCAAATATGCTGCTATGGAGGTTGGACATGGTTTCATAGGTTCAAAAGATCTGATTTTCCAATGGTTCACTTATATTTACATAAATTAACCTCATATATTCCTTGATAATCATGATCCCTGACAAAAGTAAGTCACCGCTATTTCTTTGCATGTCACTGCTGAATGAAATTACGCTCCAAAACTTTTAATGTATTATCTACATACAAAACTACAATAGTACTACAAAAGAAAATATCCAGAACTATCTATGATGAGTTTTGTTAACAAAACTGTTAAACAATCCAACGAAAATTATGTTAATCTTGGCTGCTGTAAGATTACATTAGGTATTCACTGGTTCTGCTGATTATACACAGCACCATCTATTTTCCATTAATCAAACCAATAATTTCTCTGATATTTGTAACCCTTCCCATCATACAATCAGATAAAACAACAAAATTCCTGATATCATTTAAAGGGCAAAACATAATGCTCCATACTATGAACATTATGCACATAAAAAAAAAGACTATTCCAGATCATGCTTCCCTATTCTCATTCTACTCTAAATACAGTTCACTTTCACTACATAATAACATTAATATTCCCAAGTGATCCTGGTGGTGCTCTTGAACTTCATAATCACTGATCAAGGCAAACGTGGGGTTAATGTTAAAGCAGATGGAACACACTTGAAATTAAATAAACCTGTGGAAACCTCACCTAACTTAATCCAGCAACCAACATTCACTTTGCTTTTCAATGCTGTAGTCGATGTACACCATCTTTACTAATGTCTTACTAATCACTACATAAAGAATATGCATTGGAACTCATGTTTTCAATGCACACAAACCTCACAGGAACTGCATGTACACAACAGACCATACTACAGATTTTTCAAACAAAATCGAAAATAAGGCAAAGGATATGTCAATTGCTAGGGGAGGTTAAGTGTAGTTCTCATAGCTTTTGTGAATTTCATGAAGAGCTTCACCTACTTTTATCTAAAACTAATCCTGCAAAATTCCAGATATTCAGTCTTCCCCACTAATGGTGTACCAGTACATATGGTCACATGAGAATGATAAAAAAAAAAAAGTAAAATAAATAAATACTGCAAGTCACTGTATTCTACTTGCAATAAAATAATGCAAAATCTTATAAATGATATTCAGCAATTCATTTCCCCACACCCCAGAAGTAAATAATTACTCTTTATTGGAAACAAAAATTAAAATAATTTTTTCATTTTATCAAAGAGGAATAAAGCACCTGATTATCTAATGTCTTTCTCAATTTAATCTATTGTAAAATTACTTCCTGATGATGTAGGTCAAATGCATACCACTTAAATAAACCAATCCTCTTCCCATCCTCACTTCCCTTTTTCAGTGTTGCAATTCCTTCTTATAGCATTCCATTTCTCTTACTCCTTCCCTCTTGCAGTTGTGCTCCCCAGCTTCCCCTTCCTTTAAAGTAATCAACAGCTCACTTCCTTCCATTTGTGATTATTTTCCCCGTCTTCCCTTGTGAATTCAAATCTCAGTACTACTGTACTTTCCCTCCCCGTTCCTTTACTTGTTATTTTTGGGATCACAACCTTCTCTTCCATCTCTCACAACCTCTCCCACTTTCCCTTCAGTTTCTGCTACTAGCTCCAATCTCATTTCACTTCCCATGGGATTCACCTGACCTCCTTCACTATCTATTTCCCCACACTTTCCTACGTTCATTTCCTGTCACCTCACCTTTTCCGTTGCCACTCGTCCTATATCTACACTTCCCCAGGTATCTAATGTTCTTCCTTCAGATGCACCTACTCTTCAACTTCTTATTCAGGAAGAAATGCCTCAAGTGGTTTAATAAAAGCCTCCATCAATGTTAACTCCCTTGTGGCTGTGTCCTCCTCCCCCCCGGTCTCATGTGTACACCTCCCCCGTTACCTCCCCACTAAACAACTTGTTGAGCCTCACGTCACACCAACGCACGCCGCCTCCACACTCAACTACCCAGGAAGAGGCAACCAAGACGCAAACCATCCACCTGAGAACGTGACGGATAAAATATGGATTTCCTGACAGTCTAAAGAACATTATCAAAAGGAAAAGCTGTCATTTCCGGAGCGGGGGTGGCTGGATGAACGGGGCGGAAGGTGGGCGGAACGAAGACAACATTCAATAATAGTTCTTATTCTCTTTCTGGCAAACTCTGGGCCTATGTATGTCACGAGTCTTACCTGTCATGCAATATGGTGCTATGGAACCGAAAAGCAAGATGGGAGGCGTGCAAGGCCACAAAACACGCACGTGTAGCAGCAACACAGTGTCAACAACACGACCATCGATCCCTGCACACTGGCCGGCCGGTGCTGCTCCCTGTCGCCCGCCCACACAACTACCCTATTGGCCGCCACATTCAGTTTCTTAACCCCTTTTTGTTCATAAAAATTGGGTCATCTGAAGACGAACCATGGCTCACTTCTTTAGAAAACATCAACACCGAGTTTCCCTGCGTCTGATACGAATACTGGTTTATCATAGTTGTTTGAAATGAATAATTCAGTACGTTCCTCATCTCGGGGTCAGGATGACAAAGGTATTTTCTCGTTGTACTCACGGGAGGAAAAAGTTGTTGTGTCAGGTTATGTCCTCTACCCATACCCCAACGAAGAATTCCTTTCTGGATGAGATAATATATTCACCCTCATGCATTCCAGCCAGACCTTAATGGTGTAAACGATTCAATAAGTGCAGACGACTTGCGACCTCAGACCTTTATATAATATGGGTGATCCCCTCGCCTTAGAATTACATCCACAGGTTGATGGATAGTTAATGAGTGCTCTGGTCCTTCGTGACAATGAATAATTAAAGAAAAATATATATGAATAAGTTCTGATAGGTACAAATATATAACAATCGTCTGCTCAGAATATTCCTAATATC
>JAUUDY010231531.1:2184-21658 GCA_032361765.1 Panulirus inflatus
GATAAAGATGCTTTGTGGAAAGTCTTAAGAGTATACGGTATGGGAGGTAAGCAGCTAGAAATAGTGAGAAGTTTTTATTAAGGGTGCAAGTCATGTGTATGAGTAGGAAGAGATGAGAGTGTTGGTTCCCAGTGAAGGTCGTTCTGTGGCAGGGGTGTGTGATGTCTCCATGATTGTTTAATTTGTTTATGGTTGGGGTAGTTAGGGAGGTAAATGCAAGAGTTTTGGGGAGAGAGACAAGTATACAGTCTGTTGGGGCTTGTGAGGGCCTGGGAAGTGAGTCCGTTGTTGTTCGCCAATGATACAGCACTGGTGGTTGATTCGAGTGTGGAACTGCAGAAATTGGTGACTGAGTTTGGAAAAGTGAGTGAAAGGAGAAAGTTGAGAGTAAATGTGAGTAAGAGCAAGGTTGTTAGGTTCAGCAGGGTTTAGGGACAAGTTGATTGGGATGTGTTTGAATGGTTAAAAATTGGATAAAGTGAAGTGCTTTAGATATCTGGGAGTGGACTTAATAGCGAATGGAACGATAGAAGTGGAAGTGAGTCATAGGGTGAGTAAGGGGGTGAAGGTTCTGGGAGTGATGAATAATGTGTGGAGAGAGAGAATGTTATCTTGGAGAGCAAAAATGAGTATGTTTGAAGAAATGGTAGTTCCAACAATATTATGTAGTTGTGGGGCATGGGCTATAGATAGGGTTGTGCAGAGGGGTGGATGTGTGCTGAGGAGGGTTAATGTAACAATGTGAAGAAGTTTTGAAGTTGTTTCAGCATAGTGCACTAAAAAGTGCAAGATTAAGCTGTGGCCTAAGTATCAAGTAAGGGACCACTGTACATGTTTAATCATTTATCTTATCTGTACCGAATTACTGATTATCAATATCATGTTTTATATGGAATGTATCTTTTCTTGCTATAATAAGTGTCATTCATTTATAATTTTTTCACTGTGGCAAAACAATAAAAATGTAAATTTACCAGCTGCGCCAGTCAAACTTTGTGTTGTCCAGGTCAGGCAGGTGCTGGCAACACTGCCTCCAGTTTTGCTTTTAAAAAAATCTGCTATATCTTGGCCATCTGTTTGATGCTGCAAATATCAGTTTCCATAAAATCACTCTCCACATGATCTGAAGACATCATTTTCATGTGATTTAGGGTCATCTACTGGGTCCTCAAAATCCAACTAAAATCTGCTCAATTGACTTTCTAGAAATCTCACAAAAATGTATCCTCTTTTGCATGGTTGAACAATAAATGACGGTGGAGAGAAATTATCTTGCACTTCCATCTCAACCACCACCCAGTTTTGGTACTCAACCTTGAAATTCAGCTGCGAAACTCAGTGCATAGATATCATCCAGAGGCAATGCTCTGCTGGCATGAATATCTACCTAGAGGCATTAAGGGCTTAACATTGCCAGAAATTGCTTGCTAATGATAACTACCAAAGTAGTAGACACATTCAGGCCATTATGTCTACTGTTGCCTATTTTCTTTACTTTCTCTGTTTCCTTATATTCTCTTCATTGCCTAGACCTGTAAGTACATAGGAATTGAAACAAATCTTTTGAAAATAGTTGCCATTCTTCTTTCTTCCAATCATATCATAAGAAAATGTTTTGACCCTATAATGAAAAAAAAAAATTTGCATTAACCTCTTTTTTTAGATTTGCACTGTAGCATTCATCTCTCTTTGACAGCTGTTGTTTGTGGAAGATGTTGCATTCCAGTGGGACTGTCAATTTGAATCTCTAAAATTACTACAAGGATTGATATTGGGTGTACAGTGCTTTTTAGGAGAACTGCCTTTCTTCTTCCTGTCTGGATGGCTTATCAAGAAACTGAAACATGCCCGTGCTATGTCCCTCACCATAACAGTCTTAGGCTTTCGGTTTATAACCTACTACTTTATCACTAACCCCTGGTTTTTTCTTCCCATGGAAGTGCTGAATGGACTTACATTTGGACTTTTCTATGCCACAATGACCTCATATGCCAGTCTCGTTGCACCACCTGGAACAGAAGCAACAATGCAGGGTATTGTTGGAGCAGCATTTGAAGGCATTGGTAAGAATGTTAATTGTGATCATATGAGATTTTGGTGTTATGTTGATATCTGATTATTTTTGTCATGTATGGCCATACCGTTGGTTTTAGTGGTCTATTATTTTGATATTTTTATTTATGTTTTTCTAGGTGTTGCTATTGGTGGATTTGTAGGAGGTTCCCTGTTCTTCACAGTTGGTGGTCCAAAGATGTTTCTCTATACAGGAATATTCAATATGATTTTCACTGTAGTTCATATTGTTCTTCATGTTCTTCTTATCAGATGCAGACCAGAGTCCACTCTAGCAGGTATGTACACAACTAGCCACTAATTACAAGTGTAAATATGTTAATATCCGAGTATGTTCAGGAATTTAATGAAGAAAAAGGGATATGCAAAGTCTGCACATAGGTTAACAATGTATTGTGTAAACCAAATTTGAAAGATGTAGGTAAGAAATACAATAGGATGACTATCACAAAAATGGAATGTCAAATTGACATAGATTTAAAACACCCTGGAGATATTAAAAACATATGTAACTATGTGTTTAAAGCCAAGCACAAGGAACACTCTTTAGGAGACTGACATGAAAGTGAATACAATAAAAGTTTAACAGTTGGAGAAAGAGGCTAGCTACACCATATTAGGGCACATTACATCATATGGTTTGGGGTAAGGTTTGTACCCGAGATTATCCTCTTAGTCATGGCCAGGGTAATGGCCTCTGAAGTTTGTTGCTCCCTGGAAAGGATTAATAATGGAAGCACAAGCACTAAATGTGAATTTTACAGTATCTGTTATGCCTTCAAACAAAGAATTATAGAATCTTTGTTAAGTGATTGCACACCCAATGGTATTTTCTCCCAAGGACAGTGGACTCCAAACCCCATCACTGTAGCTAACATTAAGAGGATTACCTCACATACAACCCTTACTCTAACCCATAGGAGTGGTCATGTGACCTAACCTGATGTTAGCAAGCCTCTTTATATACATATTATGTTATGCTTCTAAAGAGGGTCCTGGTGTTTTGGCTTAAATGTTATTCCCAGATATCTTCTTTCTTTAGGGTGTGGTTTTTTATTCACAATAACATGAATATGGTGATTCATTGTAACAAATGCTTGGACATATAATATCTTGATTCTAAGGAAAGCTCTAGCTTCCTAGCATCTTGTTTCTGGGTTCTAAGTGTTGTTTTTAAGCAAAAGGAGTTTGATTTACAGATGTGGCCATGGTGCGTTGTCATGTAATTCATTTTTCCATTGCCAGCATTAGTTTCATGTAATGAATACAGATTTTGTTAGTGAAAGATGAATTGTCTCATCATGTCATACTTTGATTTATTATTCGATTTATCATAAGCCTTTTTTTTAAAACCATAGATGCTGCATACATTATATTTTTTAGAACTCTCTCAGCTCAGGTTGGTTCTTAAATGCTACAGATGGGCATATACACCCTCTTCTCTTGATAATTCTGAAAAACTTATTTTTATTTCATTGTTTTGATGCCTATAACATTTTTCAGATGGTATACTGGCATTGAACATGATTCTTTTATGTTTCAATCAGATGTTGATAAGGATTGTATAGTAAGGTGGATTATGTTTAAGTATTTCATGAGGTTTCAATAAAAAGTTCAAAGTATGTAGAAAAGGAAAAGCATTTGATTGAAAGTTGGATAATGGTGCATTATTTGTATTGTGGATTACTTAGTTCATTTCTATGGTTTGTTTTCAAAACTTATTCTTGACCAGTGTTATGGTGTAAGCTGACTGTTAGTATATTTTCAACTAATATTATAATATAAGGTGATTGTTAGTATATTTTGACTGGTGGAAGAGAACCCCATCTCTTTCAGGCAGCTTACAATTAATATGGAACTAAGTGCAGAGCTTTCCTCTCAACAGGTTTTTGCCTGAAAAATGTTTTTGATGAATGATAGTTTGCTAGTAAAACATCAGTTTGTACCCCCAGTTACTTCCTGATTACCCCAATGATGTTTAGAGCTTGTGTCCTTACAATGTCTAAAGTCTCAATCTCAAGGGTGTTTAGAGCTAGGGTAAAGCATTCTGGTGGCAGGCTTGGGGAATCGGTTTTAAGTAACAGATGTGGATATTACACTCTTTAATTTGATTTGCATGTTTTTCATATATTCGTTTCTCCAGTTTATAGCTTACTATGTGAAGTTTTATTTTATTTTTTGAAGTAGCAGAGGGTGCAGTTTTTTACTGAAGCCTACCTTAGAAAAAATCTAATCAGAATAGTACTTATAAAGGGTTTGGTGAAATATTCAGCAATGTGAAAGTTACTATATTTGATTTATCATGTATATTTGAATGATAGCTTTAGGGAAGACTGCAAATGGAGTCACATTTTCATTTTGAAGATATCCAAACAAAATGTTAAGAAATTATATTTTCTCATATTTCGTGTAGTCTTTTTAACTATGTACTCTTTCTCTAGGTGGCAGCTCTTCTCCTGTTGGTTACATGCCTCCTAGTGAGAGCATGAGGCCAGTTGCAGCTGGTGATGCAGATACAGAAGACATGTAAAGAAAAGTATTCTCATAATATGAAAGTAAGACATGAAAGTGCCTTCATGCCAGTAAGGCATTCATGATTTTTGTAACTAACTATACAGAGTTGAACAAAGGTTCTTACGAATATACAATTTGTTCGTGTTTGAAGTTTGAGATGGTATATTCAATCCATCTGAATTTTTTCTTTGTTTCCTTTTTTATGAATATTTTAATTTATTTCTTAACATAAAGTTTTTATATGAACATAAAGTTTTTATATGATATGAATAAACATCTCATTCATTCTTTTTGTGAGTATTATGTTTCTTGGAAAGAGGGTAATAGTTTTTAACCATTCTGTCCTTCATAAAGGTTGTAATTTGCCTGTAAGCATATTAAAGACTGTTTGGGTATATAGAGCCATAGTTATGTAAATATACAAAATGTTGTCAGGGATCTCACATGCATGGAAGTGGAAGTACTGTAATGTTTCTTTTTTGTTTACTACAGAACTTACTGGAATTTATAAAACACAAATGTTTTTTAATCCAACTAGACTTTTGCAAACTTCTGTGATTATTAAGTCCCATGGAAAAATATAAACAACAAAAACAGTACTATAAACTATATTGACAATTCAATAAATTTGTTTTACTCATGGTTGGTCCAGATTTCATTGTGATAAAAGCAGAGGTATCTTAGAGACCAAGTGAAAAATATTTCTATAACATTCACTGATTTTTAGATTGCAAAACCTCATAGAAAGTATACCAGAGTAAGTCTGTGAATATGAAAACATTAATGAAGGTAGGTGTTACTGAACCCAGTCTACTAGTGGTTACACCACAAGGGAAAAAATGCTTTCAGCAGGTTTTATCGTCCTAGCAAAATCTGCTCCAAAAACTTTCTTCAAATGAAACGATCCTTTCCCTGTTACTGATTGTAGAGCACTCAGTAAGCTGCTAGAGAACTTGTATAAGGAGTTCTATGGTTTTGTGATGATGATAATGAAATAATCTTTTTCGTGCTTAATTGCTGTTTCCTGCATTTGTGAGGTAGTGCTAGGAATAGCTAAACAAAGGCTGCATCCCCTCGCGTCCATTGTCTCTTTTTCATGTGTAATGCAGCAAAACCACAGCTCCCTATCCACAACCAGGCTCTGCATACCTATTCATGGTTTACCTCGGGCTCTTCACATGTCCTGGTTCTGTCCATTGACAGCACGTCAACCCCAGTATACCACATTGTACATTGCTACAGTTCACTCTATCCTGTTCATGCCTTTAACCTTCCTGCAACTTCAGGCCCCAATCATTCAAAATGTTTTTCACTCCTTCCTTTTATCTCCAATTTCATCTGTTCGTTCTCCTTCTTCCATCCAGTTCTGACACATATATATCCCCTTTGTCAACCTTTCCTCACTTTCAACCTTTCCTCACTCAATCTTACCATATGTCCAAACCAGTTCACCACACCCTCTTCTGCTCTCTCAACCACACTTATTATTACCACACATCTCTCTTACCCATACTCAGTCAAACCATCTCACACTGCATGTTGTCCTCAAATATTTCATTTTGAACACATCAACCCTCCTTCGCACAGCAATATTTGATAGCCCATGCCTCACACCCATATGATATTGTTGAGACTACTTTTCCTTCAGACATACCCATTTCTGACCTCTCATCTAATGATCTCTCTTTCCACATATTCTTCAGCGTTTGCAGAATCTTACCCCCCCCTAACCCAGCCTATGGCTCACTTCTGCTTACATGGTTCCATTTGCTGCCATGTCCACTCCCAGGTATCTAAAACACTCCATTTCCTCCAATTTTTCTCCATTCAAACTCACCCCAACTAATCTGTCCTTCAACCCTGCAAAACCTAACAACCTTGCTTTTATTCACATTTACTCTCGGCTTCCTTCTTTCACACACACTTCCCAACTCAGTCACTTTAGCTGTTTCATACTTGAATCTGCCACCGGTGTTGTATTAACAGCAAACTACAACTGACTCATTTGCCAGGCCCTCTCATTCCCCACAGACTGAATACTCGCC
Organism: Panulirus inflatus; assembly: GCA_032361765.1. Classification (NCBI taxonomy): domain Eukaryota; kingdom Metazoa; phylum Arthropoda; class Malacostraca; order Decapoda; family Palinuridae; genus Panulirus; species Panulirus inflatus. The sequence goes on from JAUUDY010231531.1 coordinate 8,817, forward strand.
CTCTCTCCATAACTTTCATTCACCTCCCTCACCATCCCATCCATAAACAAAATGGACAGTCATGGTGACATCACACACCCCTACCACAGACCAACCTTCACTTGGAACCACTGACTCTCCTGTTTTTGTACTTTTGCACATGCTTTACATCCTTGATAAAACTTCTCACTGCTTCTAGCAGCTTTCATCACTCACTTCACTGCTTCAAGCAGCTTTGCCCCCACACCATATATTTAGACCTCCCACAAGGCTCCTCTGTCGACCCTGTTATATACTTTCTCTGGATCCATAAATGCCACACAGATCCATCTGTTTTGCCAGGTATTTTTCACTCACATTCTCCAAAGCTAACACCTGATCCACACATCCTCTGCCACGTATGAAACATTACTCTTCATCAACTTGTACAACTTATCAGATATACTTAACAAACTTGTACCTCTGTAGTTTGAACACTCACCTTTATCCCCCATGCCTTTATACAGTGGCACTATACATGCATTCCATCAATCATCAGACACCTCACCATGATCCATGCATTCATTAAAAATCCTTGCCAACCAAGTAACAACACAGTCATCCCATTCCTTGATATATTCAACTGCAGTACCATCCACTCCTGGTGCCTTGCCACATTTCATCTAATATAAGGCTTTCACACCTCTTTAGTCTTCACCAGACCATTCTTCAAGACTCCTACTTTGCATGCAAACCCGACCCAAACATGCTACATCTGCAACTGCTTCATTGAACATAGTCAACATTTCTTCAATATACTTTTTCCATCTCACTTCATCACTACCTGTTACCACTTCCCTTTTGCTCCCTTCACTGATGTTCCTATGTGTTCTCTTGTTTTTCACACATTATATACTTCCTTCCAAAACTTATTATTCTCCCTAAAGTTTATTGGTACTCATTCATCCCAACTCTCATTTGCCCTCTTTTTCAACCCCTGTACCTTCTTGGTCTCCTGCCACTTTCATGTATATATTCCCCAATCATTCGCACTCCTTCCCTTTAAGTACCATCAAATGCCTCTCTTTTCTTTCATTATCAACTTTTCGTTTTCATGTCACCAATCACTACTCATTTTTATCTGCCCACTTCCCATCTTTCCCATGCCATCTGTATCACTTGCACATGCCAGCACTGCTTCCCTAAATACTTCCCTTTCCTCACCCAGTCCCATTGCTCCATTTGCTCTCACGTTTTGTCATTCTTCACTCATTCCCTCCTGGTATTTCTTCACACAAGTCACCATTCCAATCTTACGTATTCCCACTCTCTTCTCACTGACATTGTTTCTTCTAATTCTGAAAACCTCTACAAATCTTCAACCTTGCCCCTGCAAGATAGCGATCAAACATCCCACCAGCTTTCCTTATCATTACATTTACATCCAAAAGTCTCTTTTAAATGCCTATTAATTTACTTAACATGTAATCCAATAATGTCTGACCATCTTTACTACTCACATATGTGTACTTGTGTATGTCCCTTTTTTTAAACCTGGTATTCCTGGTCACCAGTCCTTTTTCAGCTCACAACTCCACAAGCTGTTCACCATTCCATTCATAACACTGAGTACTCCATTCCCCCTAATTATACCTGTAACTGCCACATTATTCACCTTTGCATTTAAATCACACCACTAATACCTGGTCTCTTACGTCAGATCTGCTGACACACACTCAGCTGTTCCCAAAACACTTACCTCTCAAGATCTTTCTCATGGCTGGGTGCATAAGTATTAATAATCACGTGTCTCACCATCTATTTTCATTTTTACCCACATCAATCTAGAATTTGATGCCTTACACTCTCTACAATACTCCCACAACTTCTGCTTCTGGAGTATTGCTACTCCTTCCTTAACACTTGTCCTCTCATCAACCCCTGACTTTAATCCTGAGATATTTCCAGACCATTTACCCTTGAGTCTTGTTTCAGTCAGAGCCAGGACATCCAGGTTTCTTTCCTCAGACATATTTATCTCTCCTCTCATATCATCTTGATTACATTCGCACATATTCAGACACCCCTGCTAGAGCCTTTGAGGAGGATGAGCACTCCCTACTTGGCTCCTCCTCCTGTTCCTTCTTTTAGAAATTGAAATAGAAGAGGAGAGGTGGGGGAGTTCCAGCCCTATGCTCCTGCCCCCTATAGTTGTCTTCTACGACATGCAAGGAATACAGAGGTAGAATGCTTTCTTCCCTACCCCAGGGATCCATCCTTTTCCTGGAAGCTGCAGGAGCCCTTGGATAAGAAGTCCTGTTATTTTTTTATATTTATATTTATTTTTATTATACTTAATCGCCATTTCCCGCGTCAGCCAGGTAGCGCCAGGAATCTGACGAATAATGTCCCATCCTTTCACATAACATACGTATACATAAATGCCCATACGCATACATATACACACATATACATATCAACATATATACATACACAGACATGTACATATTCATACTTGCTTGCTATATCCATTCCTGGCACTACCCTGCTTCACAGAAAACAGCATCGCTACCCACTGCTTCAGCGAGGTAGCGCCAGGAAAACAGGCAAAGTAGGCCACGTTCGTTCACACTCAGTCTCTAGCACCGAAACCACAGCTCCCTGTTCACATTTAGGCCCGACAGCCTTTTCCATCGTTTACTCCAGACATTTCACATGCCCTGGTTCAGTCCATTGAAAGCACATCGACCCCAGTACACCACATCGTGCCAATTCACTCTATTTCTTGCATGCCTCTCACCCTCCTGCATGTTCAGGCCCTGATCACTCGAAATGTTTTTCACTCCATCCTTCCACCTCCAATTTGGTAGGAAAGGGAGAGATAAACCATGAGGGAGATGAGTGCCGTATGCAATGAATTATTTGTTTTTTAATTTTTACCCTGTGTTGGTGGATAGTACCTGTGGGATGACCAAAATGTATTTGGGGAATGAAAGTGGAGAGTTTATAAACACCTGTCTCATTTGAGGACATCATCATGTGCTTCCTAAATAAATTTTGAAAATTCTTTTCATGTGGAAACCCTGTTAGCCTGAATTTTAGACAAGAATTTTTTTCTTTTTAAGGTACATTTCACTTTTGTATTATTTTCATCATGAATGAGGCACTAAATGCTAAGAAGCAGCACTGGAGTTCTCTTGTTATGGAGACTGTTGCCATGGCCATCCCCTTGAAGAAGTTCCATTTGGAACAGGCATCATGAACACAGATAAATAGATAGATGAAAATTTATGATGTAATTTTTGCTGTGTAGATTTCAGTGAAGAGTAATATCAAACTGTAAGTATTTAAAGACAGTATTGTAGAGGTGATGACAGAATACAAGTAGTTCTCAGTTAATATTGTGGATAGATTCTTGAAATGTGCTGTTTTAAATGAAACCATTAATAATAAAACCAATCTTACCTTAGAATCAATGATATAGACAGGTGACATGTTCCTTTAGTATATTTCAGATAAAAATATTCTCTCTCAGGTACTAAGTAAGTACCAGAAACAATGCTACTGATATTACAAATGTTACATAGATTAGTATTATATACTTGAGTAAGATTAACAAACACAAATCAGTTGATGATCGATACATTAGTGGATGACAGATGAAGTGGTAGTGGTAGTTGATAGAAAGGGAGGGAGGATATTGAGATCCTGTCTATTCCTCATCATCACCAATGGGTAGAGGAGAATCTGGATCCTTCTCATGATCACTGAAGGGTAGAGAGGAAGCTTTGTCTTCATCATTACTGAAGGTAAGGTTGGGAGAATAAATATCCTTTTCCAACCCCTCAAATCAGTGGCTAGAAACTCCTGAGGAGCCTGTTGTCAGCTCAGGGTAGCAAGGAGTGACAGTCGATGGTGGTGGAATTGCCACTTTCTGGTAAGTTGGGTATGTAAAAACATGTCCAGTGTTTGCAGCTGTGCATCCTTTTTCTCTGCAGTTGTATAATTCCTTTAGCAGTTGATTCCATTCATTATTTTCCTGATGATTTCTGAACTTTCTTTGTGAGAGTCCTTTTCATTGAAAATGACCATAGCTTTTTCCAGCAAATCAAAAACCCCAGACATATCTCTTTACTATAATTTGCATTGGTTCCACATCTTTGTTTTCATCTTGTTCACCAGCTTGCTGTTGTTCCATTTCACTCAGGTCTCATTTGATAATTTTTCATAATATGATTCAAGTAACTCCTCAAGATCATGTACCTCTGCTTCCATAAAATCAGCCTTGTTTGTCAATTCATTGATAACTTGATGAATTTTGTTTATTGGCTGCTCAGATACAAGGAAATCAGCAATACAACCTGGATAGATTTTATGCCAGATGTGATTCTTTGTGGTTGCCAGGCATCATACAGATTGCAGATGGTTTTCATTATATGGCAGGCATGCCAAAATTCCTTTACAGTTGGTTTATTTTCACCATCTGTAAACTGAATTAATTGCTGGAAGATTCATTGCTGATAAAACAATTTAAAAGTTGCAAAACACCCTTGATCCATAGGATGAATCAGGCTAGTGCTCAGGGGCAGAATGATTATGTGAACATTATCCCTCATCATTTAGGTTGGGTGAGTTACCTGAAGCATTGTCAAGAAATATCAGGGCTTCGTTTTCAAGAATATTATTCCCATAATGTTTGTTGACAGCTGGACTGAAATGTTTATTAAACCACTCATGAAACACTGTTCTGGTGACCCAGCTCTTCCTATATGAGTGGCAGATAACATAGAGATGATATTTGGAGAAACCCTTCATAGCTCTTGGTGTCCCACAATTATAGATAAGTAAGATATTTGAACTCGCATCTCCTGAAGCATTACCTCCAAGGAGGAGTGTCATGATATCTTTGCCAGGCTTGAGCCCTGGTGTTCTTTTTCCTTCTCTTGAAAAGTAAGATTTTTTAGCATTCACTTCCAAGATAGGGCTGTCTCATCTACATTCATTATCTGCTTTGGTTTATATCTCTCTTCTTGAGTGATTTTTACTAGTAATACTGGATAACCAACAACAACCTCTACATTTGCTCTTGCAGACTCTCCTGTAATCTGTAAGTTGTAAGTTTGAGCGCTTCTTAAACCGCTCAAACCACCCATGACTTGCCACAAAAGTTTCACTTTCTACACAAGCACCCTCTTTCTGTTTTAGCTCTTCAAATAAACATAGAGATTTTGTCTGTATGGTCAGCAATGAACATGGAAAGCTATGCTAATATTGATCTCCTGTCCAAATGTACAACAACCTTTCTATATTTTCCTTTGTTACTTCCGTTATGAGTTAGCTTTGTAACAGCTAAAGGTGTTATACTTTGAGCACATGTTTTAATCTTAAATTCATAACCCCCATAAATTGTTATTACAGTTGTAGGTTACAAACTTAAGAGCTTTTATAATATCCATAGCTTTCAGTTCACCTTCAGGTCTCTTTAATGCTTCTAATTTTGTTTCTAGTGTAACACTTTCCCCTCTTCTTTTTGTGAACATATACACTAGTGGTATATACTAAATGCTTTGCACTCATTGTATAAGGGCTGAACTAAACTTTGAATGACATTATTGTAAGAATATCATCCACCACCACTGACAAAGCAAATTAAAAATGGCACAAAAAGTAGCATTGTTTGTCTCTCGCTGGGTGCTTTCGTACCTCATCATTTGTACATTTTTAACTATATCATAATTATATTACATATTTTTCATCTTTGTGGGGAAGATAAAACCTTCTTAGATTTAATGCCTTTGAGACCCAGTTTCTACCCATCTCTCTATTGAAAATTCCTCGCAACTTTCCCCCCTCTCCTTTGATGGATCTGTAATTCCACCTCTTGACTCAGTGAACATACTTGTTATTACTGCAGTGGCCCCCCCTGTCTAGGAAACTTCATGTTATGGAAACAGCTAAGTCCACCTCAGAGAAACTAGGAGTCTTGTTTAGATGTTAAAATTTCTTTTATTCCGAACAGTTGCTCTGTTTATGTAGAGGACTGATCTATCCTTGTATGAAGTGCTGCTCTTACATCTGGGGGTGGTTTTAGCTTTGCATAGTTAGTTAACAGAGTTGATTTGAAAGTGGTCTGACTTATCAGTTCTCCCAGACTACCCCCAAAACTTGATCTGCTATCCCTATACAACAGTGTTCATTCACTTTCTCCTTACTGTGGGCATTATTTAGTTTTTGCTCCCAAGAGCTGGCTGCTTGTGTGGCTCCACCATTAGCAAGACCATGCAATACTTGTTATTGTTAAGCTGCTGCAGCACATGAGTACTGTGTGGCCGATGACAACCCGTGGGTGACCCGTTTCGATAGCTGTCTCTTTCCCAACATTTAGAAGCTTTGGAACTCTACCCTCTCATGTCTTTCCTAATAACTATGACCTGACACATTTTAAGAAAGGTTTTTCACTTCCAAAAAGATTCTTGAAGACTTCTTCATCTCTTCTTTCTCCCTTTCATTAACCGCTTTATTTTGCAATTGAAACAGATCAGAGATCAGAAGATTTATCATCATATATTAAGGTCTTGTTAAACCAGATTTATTGTATGTTTGAAGACATGAAAGCATGATGAAAATATACTTGATTTATACACCAAGGTATTCTCATTGATCTAATTGTATGTAACAGGCTAGAAATAGTGTGGACAGATGTTCATTTTACATCCAGTTCTGAAATTGAAAGGAAGATTTAAGCTCAGAAAAGTGCCTCGAATGACTCAGGTATTTTATCTCAACTTAGTTCAGTTCTCGAAATGCACTCAAGCACCACAGGTCTGTACCTGTGTCGATTTTAAGCTCAGAAATATCATAGAATTTTTAAGAGATGTATTTATGTACTGTTATTTGCTTTAGATGCACTCTTAATTCATGAGAAATTTTAGACTAAAACTTATGTAAATGCTCAAAGTTTTTTTGGTTCTGCAGTGTTCACTTGATATGAGAGTTGCAGAAGACTGATCCAGTGGTTCTTAGTGGTAAGAGCTTATACTCTGGGTTAATCACTATATTTACTTAGGTGTTTGAATAGTCAGATGTTTAGTGGATTCTCTTTTATGTCATAATCATTTATGGGGAACATATCCTTAGTATCTACTGGATATCATTTCTTGTTTTACTTACTGATTGGACTCAAGGTTTTGACTGTGAATTTTACATTTTGACTTCATGCATGTGCTGAATCACATTGTCTGATAGATTGATTGTCTGTGCTCACAAGTATATATATATATATTGTGTATCATCTGTTAAATGTGTTAAACTTTATGTCTTAGGTTGAATGTCATGCTTTATAGTGGAAAGCAGGTGGAATTTGTATTTTAAAGTATTGTGGTTTGTATGTTTTACACTTGATGTCTGCTGGATTTCATATGTTAATTTGTAATGAATTTCATGTTTTGTAGTGGATGTTTATTGAATTTCCCATTATGATTTGAGAAGTATTCCAGGTTTTGACATGAAACTATTTGCTTCCTTGTGGTTCTAAAGTATTAATGTTGTGCAATGTAAATACTGTTTATATTGTAGGCAGTGTGTTTTAGTATAGTGCCTCACTATCAGTGAAATGAATATGGAATGTGCCAATCCATATTCTGATATTACCATATTTGGTATCATGTATATACACTTTTTAGTTTTTTATCAAAATAATGCATTTTCTATATGGTTCTCTTTTAATGTAAGTAAAGGTTTGTAATGTGTCATTTGTTAGTTCAAAGCAATGAAGAAATAAGTTACAGGTTATATTTTTATATATTTCTGATGGTTGTTCCAAATGTGCAAGTTCATTCATTAGTTTTATCTCAGAATATTAACAGGTCTGTAATATGCAGTTTTTGGCTTATGGTGAGTATGATCATTGCTTCATTTACTGAGTAATAGAAATGTATGAGAATTACCATTCATCTTGAAAGGGTTTTTGACACTTCTGCATTTATGATTAGGTTTTTCTCTGAATTATACAACACTAAGTTTTTTCAATTTTTTCCCAGTATATTATATTGTAACATAGGAAGAACTAGGAGAAGTATTAGACTAGTTTTAATATAACAAGATTAATGAGGTTTGTAAAGGAAGCTAAAGATTAATTTCGTGTGCTTAAACATGCTGAATAACCAATATGTTCTGATACTGAAAAGATTCCACATAATCTGTCTGTCACATAGGTTTCACAAATCCATCACATCTTTAATCACCACATTTTCATTAGACCTTTGGGCATTTCACAGTTTGACTGATAATTGTGGCTTTACAGATGCTAATTATATGGCCCCTGTATGGTCCTGAAGCTTTATCATTTAGATATGACTACTTAAATTACATTTTTAGTTGCTTTAAAACTTTTTTTTATAACATAAAGTTAAGGTGATTTGAGTTATACTGATAAAAATACACCCATGGTTAACTAGACATTTAGGAGTAGTAGTTGTCAGGTTACATTAACGGATTGTTAAATTGAAATGAGTGTGAGGTTATGGCAAATTCCTTGTTAAACATAAGTTTAGGATTTGGGAGAAAGATTATTGCCCACATATTCCCTACATGTTGTAGGAGGCTGTCAACAGCCTACTACCTAATGGGTTGCTCCAAGGGTAGGGAATATGCCTTGAGTTAGCTGGGGTATTAGGAGGGGCCAATACAATACCACCTGAGCCCTCCCTCTCTATCTGATGGCAGAGTCACACAATAATATATTGTTCCAATTCACTGCATTGCCTGCATGCCATTCACCTTCCAACATGTTCAGGCCCTGATCACTCAAAATTTTCATCGTTTCATGCATCCATCTTCAGTTTGATCTCATCACCTAATCCAACATACGTCCTCATTGTCAACCTCTCTTCACTCTTTTTCTCAATATGTCCAGGTGATTTCAGCACACCCTATTCAGATATGTTCACCACACTCTTCTTATTATGACACCTCTCTCCTACTCTTTTATTACTTACTCGATCAAAAATCTGTTACCATAAAAGATTTTTGATATTTTACTGATTACTTGTGTATTTTTAAGCTTTAACCCCATGATGTGTAAGGTTTGCTGAAGTTAAGCAAATGATGTACAGTGCCTGCTATTCTTTCAGGGAAGATAGGATAAGAAGATTCTTTTCCATATGGAGATATTTTCCCACCCTACCACCCTCATCATTTTTGTTTACTCTTTTAAAACATATAAATATTGCACAGGTTTTCTTAGTACAAGTTCAACTTACTGGTTGTGAAATTCCACCAGGTTGTGTGAAAGGAATCGTGTAACAATGATGCAGCTGTTGTTTCTTAATTGGATAGCTATATTAAAAGGTGATAAAATATAAAACTGTCTTTCACTCATGCTTGGATGATTAACTGAGCAGGGTCATTAAGAAATTTAGTGTTTTTTTATTATTTTTTGTAAGACCCAGTTTCTTATAACTAACCAGACCAAAATGATATTTTTCTTTGGTCCTATATATATACTTGTAAATACTATTATTATTATTTTTGTAAGTATACTTGATTGCCACTTCCATTAGGTTTGAGGAGCTAGGGTTCCCTTTTCTTTGAATAGTTTACACAAACAAAATCACTTGAAATTGTGACTTTTTACAATGGCTGACATACTATGAAACTGAAATCATACAATGCCTGACACCTTCTAACCAAATTCTTAAAACTCAGAGGATGATAGCCATATTGTCACACATAAATGAAGATTCAAGTTAGATAGGGATAGCAGGTTGAATGGCTATACAACTGTGAAGTGCATGTGGGTCAAGCAAGCTAAAGTTGCAATCTAGGAAGTATTGCATTTTTGTCAGAAATTGTTGCTCCTTTCCACTGAGAGTAATTCGTACATAAGTTTAGGGCCTCTTTCAAGGTTAGACTTCCATATTTCATCATATTCTTAGATTTAGCCTTTAACGGCTTAAGCAGCTTTTAGTAAGGAAGATTGTCATTGGAAGATATAGAATAGTTTCCTTCTTCCATCTCGCTGAAGCCCTCTACCTTTTTTTTCCCCAAAAGACATAAATGATCTCAGGACCAAGGGTCCACCAGTGAAAATGCTGTCTTTTAAGAGTTAATAGTTGGAGTTCCTGTTGACATTGCAGACAAGACATTGGCACTGTTTGCATGGAGGTGATAATTGTACACATGGATGGATTTAGGAAGAGGCCCTATGACTCTTTAGCTCCTTGACAAAAGGTAGTTTAATAAACAGTGTTTGCATTGCCCCACAAGGTGCCACCATCTAAGAGCAAATGCTGATCTTGCAGTTGACAAGCTGTGATTGCTTTAGCAGGTAGGTGGAAAAGAAGAATGGCAAAGGGATTGCCTTAGATCTATATGGCTGAATAACCTGATTAATTTTGAATCATATCCATTGCAACACTATTTATTTATTTATTGTATGTTTCCTATACTTCTGGCAAGACACATTCTTGTTGTAATTACAGCATATTTTCTTGTCTATTATTGCTTTTTTTGAAGGCAAAGAACTCCAGCTTAAGCAGCCCAACCATATCTTCTTTGTTAATGTGCCATTTGATGTTCTCCAGAATATCATTGGAATTCTTCCATCAGAGGTAGATCCAATTAGATTTTTTGTAGCTTTGTAGATATGTTTCCTCTGTTGCTGATTTCTTTCAGATTTTCTTTGGATAATTATGCTTTTTCAAAAACCATTCCTGTCAGTGCTTTAGACTATTCATGATCATTAAGAAGTAACCTTTGTTTTGTAATTTACTGAGGATCTACTGAATTAAGGCTCTCGAAATGATAATTGGTTAGGATTTTATAGTTACTTGAAGTAGTATGATTGCAGAGGTGGTATGTTAAGTGCAGTTGATTAATCATTTCACCTTCAGATCTTCTCTCTTCCAGCCAGTGTACTGAATACTCCGTCATAGTTGCTGCTGCAACTTAGATGTAATTGTGTTGTGTATTTCAAAAGGTGGAGAGGCTTTTAGATTCTTTTGCAGGTCAGAGCAACCTCATATATCCCAATTTTAAACATATTCAGCTGGACTTCTGCAATTTGTTCAACTGTTGACTCTTACCAAGAGGATTAATTGTTGCCAAGGTTCATAGATAATGATAAGACAGTTGTCCTAAGGATCTGATGTAATTATTACCTTTGATTTGAGTGCTAGCTTGTGCAGAAATTTACATGCACAGTTCTCATTTTAGATTAACAAACATAATTAAAAGGGTACCATACAAACTTTTTGTTGTCCCTTTGAATCTCAAGCTGGCTCAGTAACATATACTGTTGTGTCAGTATTGAATGCTTACCATAGAGGAAAAAACATTAATTTTTCAAAGTTGTATTATTTTGCATATAGATATATTTTTCTCCAAGGTCGGTTTGTCCCATGAACCAAGGGAGAGATGTCCCATACCCTATGGATAAGAAAATCATAACCCTTTCTCTTCCTGGTGAGGCATTTTCCCTTTCACCATTTGTTAATCACCGTCTAGTTAATTAACGGGATGGTTCACTGAACAACCTCCGCACAGTATTGATATCATTCCCAGTTTTTCCAGTTGAGACACTTCATTATGTTGTGGAACACCAGGAGAATGCCATTTTGGACTTGGCTGCCTGTTTCTATAGACCTAACATGGAAATGTATCCTAGTAAGTGATTACCGAAAGATAAGAGGCGCATGGTTGAGAGTGAGATGATATTGAAGAGAATGTTGACCCCCAAAGGTCAAAGATATCTCTCTCAAGGTTGGCTTGATATTTTCTTAGAAGAAAAATTGTTTTAGTGTAAAACACACCTTTGGACCAGCAGATTTCTTGTAGATTTGTAAAATTTGTAATGTTTTACAACAATCTGATTGACATTTTTCAAAGTTTTCTACTTTCACGCTGGTATAAAGTAAATAAGTTGCTTGTAAATACGGAAAAGTATTCATGTTAAGAATTTTAATTTTGGGAATGCACATTTTATATAGTATATTGTGTAATATAGAATATAGCATATGAAAAATCTAGTGATACATCATTATCCTTAAAAACCTTCAACATGCACTTAGTGCCATTGTTGAGGCACGGTCTCCATTGTTCACTATAGTCTTAAGAGCATGTACACATTCCTTCGTTAATACATTATTTCAGGGAAATTTAGCACAGTTATCCTTTGGCTCTCTTATCTATTTCACAAGCACACCACTTGCGTATTGTTCAGTCGTTCTCACCAAATCCATCCTTTACTTGTGTTTATCCCAGCTCCAGTGCAACATTTGTTATTCCAACAACCCTATCCTCGTCATATCTATATTGTAACAATATCTTTCTATCAGGTTGTACATTTGAAATGATGGAATTATATTAGCTGGTGGTTTCTTAAGTCTACGGTTTTATGAGTTGAACTTTCCCAGCCATAGTCACCACACCTAGATGCTCACATTTTACCCCTTTATTAGAAACAGGGAGTCTGAGAGATTTTCTTACGTAAAAAGTTCCAGTAAGGGGCAAAAAAAAAATCGTTGAGGTCTTGAATGAAAAGAAGTATGGAGGGAAGATGAATATTAATATGCTTTGTTAGCAAAAGTTAGAAAACCTGAGCCCGGCCTCAGAGTTAAAACATGATGTATTGGCTCGCAAAGTATTATGTGGGCTAACAAATGTCCGGTTCACACACATGCATTCAGTTCTCGGCGGCAATAACCAGTAACCACAACGCTCTTGTAGAGCGAGTGGTTCTAGCTTTTGGGGTCAGGATAGGGAAGTGGTTTGGAGGATGAGCACTCCCCGCGTGACTCCTTCTTCTGGTTCCCCTTTTAGAAAGTTAAAATACAAGGAGGGGAGGGTTTCTGGCCCCCCGCTCCCGTCCCCTTTAGTCGCCTTCT